>BHFT01052996.1:0-26020 GCA_004320025.1 Laticauda laticaudata | reverse complement strand
CCGCTCTGTTTATGCAAATTTTTGCCCCTTTTGAGAGCGGATAACAACGGATGGAACATTTTTTCGTCCGCTGTGTCCTTTTTAGAAACGTTTTGCATCCGTTGGGCAGTGTGACAGGGCCTTTACAAATCCATCTGGTGGTGATACTGTCTATCCCACATTTTTTATCATACCAAGAAGCAGGTTGTGGTCCATTTTATTAAATGCTGTACTGAAACCTAAATATACTATGTCCCCTGCATGTCATTGGTCCACTGATTTAGTCACTTTGTTAAAGAATGAAATAAGATTTATTTGGCATGAACTGTTTTTGACAAACTTGTCTTGGTTTCTGCTATAACTTTACTTATATTGATGTGGTTTTCATGATTTCTATTCCTGTTGACAATGGCAGCAACAGCAGATGGTAAAAAGATGGCAATAGTGGCAATAAAGCTTTCATGCCTTTGATTAGTTTGGCTAACATCAAGTGGCAAATTGGGAATTCACAGTGAATACTACAGAAGGTCCTGCTGAAAGAAAATGATGTTTTTTCAATGTAAGCAGGTTAGATCTCCTTAACTCAGTGAATGTCATTTAAATTGCCTTTAGAAGTCTGCCTTTCAAATCACATTCTTCCATACATGCACAAAAACACAGTTCTTCTTCCACAGCCAGCCTTTGAAATGGAAAATTTATATTCTGTTGAAAGGATTGGTGTTATAGTAAACAGCTAGTGCCATCATTCTGCTAGTATTTAGACTGCAATTAAAACTAAACCTCACACAGGCATGCTGTTTGCAACAGGCCTGCTCCCTTGGCCTCTCCTTGACTGTTATTATATACTTGGTGTTTTTTTCCCTCTTGCCCTTCTGCCAAAATTATCCCCTCTTCTTTCCATCAGGCATGTAAAGTTGGGGATTTTGCAAACAATTATATAACATGTGAGTCGGTGGATTGTTTAGGCGCAGCACTGCAAGAATGTATCTGGAAGGCCAAAACAGAATCTTGTGCTTAAATTCCTTGAGATAAATGAGGTCATTTTCTCATCATCGTCTCCTCTTTTCTGTATTTGCCACAGACATGCACGCCTCTAACAACAACCTCTTTCTTCATATTAGAAATGGAAACACATCCTTTGCAGGAATTTTCCAATTAATAGCTTGTGCTTTCCTACCAGGGGCCTCAGCACACCAGCGCTGCAATGCTGTATTTCTTTCCACTGCAGTCTGACATTTTGCAGTTTGCACAATAAGCCGTATTCAGTCATTGCAGATTTTTAAAAACACATCCCCGTTGGCACAGAGGACATAGCTAGACTGAAACATATTTTGAGCAAGATCTCTTTGCAAAAAGCATTGTCAAATGGTAATAACCTTTTATAGCACTTTCTTAAACCCCCACCTTTTAGACATAAATATCAAGATACAGCTCTCCATTTGTGCCTTGCTTTTTCAGCAAGCATGAAAAGGCAATTCTATGTTCTAGAGCTGACTGTAATTGTTTGCCTTGAATTATATCCTTTACATCACATGTGCAAATTGTATATCACAGCCTGACATTATGATAAGAGGGAACATAGATTGCTTATAATCTCAGCAATAAAAAAAAAAACTAGCTTTCAAATATGGTAGAAAGTCTGTCAGGAAGCCCTAGCATCTGCAAGACCATTTGCTTTTAAATGCAGTTGTTATAGGATCTCTCACCCCAAAATCCAAATTGGTGAAGCAAATCATTGAAATTGTTTCATTAGGAGGACTAGGTTATAAAAAATGATGATATATCAACCTCTCCTCCTCCTCTTTCTTGCCTGGATGCTGGTTTTGTCTATATTTACTGCTCTTTTTCTGGCATTCTTAAATCAGAGTATTTCAGGGAACATGGCCATATTTACTGGTGGAGCAGAGGGTTTCACTCTCTGGAATGGTATAATCTCCTGACAGAAAGACCATTCCATGTTGACTGGCATTTGGATAGAAATCAAATCATGGTTTAGGAGAAGAGGTAGAAGAAAAGGAGGGAATGGGAAAGAATAAGAAAGAAGAAGTTAGGAGATGGGCAAGACTCTCTCTGTGTGTGTGAATGATTGGTGGTTTGCAGGACACCTAGGGTATTTCTTTCAGAGGGTATTACTTCCACTGTTAGCCAAGAACAAGGCCTGGGCTGGGGGGAGCAGCAAGAGTTGACAGCCTTCTGTTGATCAAAGGGACATTGTACTGAACACCTTCCTAGCTATTTTTTATTAGAAGGATAGGAGGGCTTTGCTATTCTAACTAGGAAAGGAGGATTAAAGATCAAAAATAGAAAAGAAAGAAATGTATGGGCCATGTGTATGTGTGTGTGTGTGTGTGTGTGTATGTGTGTGTGTGTATACATATATGTGTGTGTGTGTGCATACACACACAAACACATGCTATATATTAAAAAGGAGGAAAGAAATAAAATACAATATTTTCCCAATGAGTTACATCAACTACCTATTTTTAGTGGTCAGGTTTTCTGATTAGGAATAACTAAGCATTCTCTATGTGTGTGTGCATGTGCATATTTAAATGTAAAGATCTTGTCCCTCTGTGGGGAACTTGATTGTTTATAAAACCATTTTTTAGCCTGATTAACCTAGGAAATAAAGTTTAAATGCACTGCTGGGATTCTATTCGGTTCATTCATACACACAGACAACAGGGAGAGGTATTCAAAATGGACTTCAACAGAATAGCTAGATTTTATGCTGCAAGAATGATTATCTACTACAGGACAGATAAGAAATATTCTTCCTGCAGAATTTCTTATATCTCTAGTAAAATTACATATTACAACTCTATAGCCACATATGACAGTATCCTGATAATCATTCTTCTTTTACAAAACAGGTTATCAGAGCTATAAAAATACAGTGTTTTTTCTTGCTTTCCCCAAATTAATATTGAACTATATTAGAAAAATTCAAACCTGAAAAAAATAGATGGGACAGATGTCTTGTTTTGTTTTAGAAATAGATTGCAATTGTCCTTGTTCATGGCACTTTCAAAGCATGAATTGCTTTGGCTCCTGAAAGTATACCAATCAAATTATTTCAACATTTTTTCTTCTTAAACAATTTTTCTTCAATTCTTCTTAAACAATAAAAAGATATTTTCTTCTTAAACAAAACATAAGAACAGAAGCTATTTTACAGCAAATAAGATAGAAAAAAGGAATATTTGTCCCTGCTTTTTAGGATTTTTTAAAAAAATATTTAATCTGTCTTTTTTGTGGCTGTATTTGGTCAGTATTAATTAGTCAAGATATAACTTTAATATTGATGGATTGATAGCATTATCAGATAAATTTAAACTCTTTTCTGGTAAAGGTAATCTTTAAATGCTGATATATATTATTTTCATTGAGTACAAACATGGTAAGCCAGTCCTCTTACATCTGGAAGTTTGCTTGATTATTTTCTTAAGAGTATTCTGTTCACTGTTATCAGTGTTCTGAATTCCAGTATTCATGTTGCTATTTATTTTACCACTTGCAATTTTTACTGAATTAATTTTCTGGAACTCAGAGTTGAGGTATCTCAACAGTGCTTTTTTCTTCAGTAGGACTACGTTTTACTTCAGGAAAAAGAATAACATGTTTCACTTAGTTTGGAGAAAAACATTTTCTTCTTTGTCTTCCTTAAGGAAAAAACAGTCCAGCTGCCTTTTGGGTGAAAAAAAGCACCTTTGAGACAACTACAATGTGGATGACTGAGAATCTCCACAGATAGAGCTGAAGTGGTAATCAGATTAATACAAGCTCTAGACTTTGCATGTGGGTAGACAGTGATGGACTGTCTGGATGGTGCCTTTGGACCACCAATAATTTGAACCACATTTTGAGAAGCTCGATCAATGTAATTCCACAACAGTTCTTCTCCATGTAGAACTGGATGGATGAATAATAACAATTCATTAAATGTGTATATCACCCAATTTTCACTGAATGCTTTTGATTTTGACACACATAAGGAGAAGAACCATACCACTGCCCTCTATGAATGTATGTGTTCATCATAAAATGATGTCCATCCAGTTCTACATGAAGAGAAGCTATTGTGGAGTTATGTTATTTGTCCAAACAATGCAAAATTTCTTTTAAAATGATTTTTTTTGTTTTGTTTTTCAAACAAAATGCATCTACAGACTATGGTAAAATCTAAAACAATCGCCTTCTAAATAACTTCATTATAAATATGATGAAAAATATCCCACTGAATATCTTTGCTTTCCTATATTTTGTTGTTCTGATCCAGCTTTTATGGTAAAGTTCTGCTGGAAGGAAAAGGAGAGATCTAAAATAAAGCAACAACATTTGCAGTATACAAATTGTATCTTTTTGTCTGTTTTTGGTCTTGTCTGAATGTTTGTAGCCTAGATGCAGTAGCTCTGATGGATTCAGACCTCTCTATTTGTGGCCTCTTTTCTAATGAGCAGCTGATTTGTTGGTCTTCAAATTGTCTTGTCTTGTTGAAATGTTTTCTTTTTCCTCTCTGGAAATTTAAAATGAGCTAATTCAAGAAAAATGTCTAAAACATACCTCATGGTTTAATTTTTTTTTAACTTTTCCCTTTTCCCATTTTCCTTTTTATTCTAATTTTCTTGTTTAGAGATCATTACCTGGAAATGCCTATAAACAGCTGCAGTATTCAACTTTGTTATATGCTATATGTATGACCACAAGTTTTCCATCTTATATTCCACCTGCACCTGCGGATAGATGAATTAATTAATAGAATCAAATTTCTATGAATTCTCATAGGAATTCCTATGAATTATATCACAGTAATTTGGCCCAAAGTAAACACCTGCCACAACATATTGACATTTTGTTCTCCCCCCCTCCGCAAGGTTAGTTATTACAATCATGAAGAATGTGCTAATTATCATTTTTGATGTATCCTTCACTCTTCAATTTATTCAACCAGTCAAATGGTGGCTTGTAAAAAACATCACAATTTTCTCCAGAATTGTGGAGGCTGTAAAAGCCCCAAAATTGGAACTCAAGGTGTTATATAATATGAAGACACTGGGCTACTACCAATGTCTGATTTAAACACGAATTGAGCATTGCTTAATCTTGCAAATATAATTACTCTCCTTGTTCTGATTCTGAAGAATATGCCAGTTAGTCCCAAATCATCAATGATGGTAGATTTTAGGTTTTTAAACTTAGGCATCAGCTAGTCATTTCTGAACTCAGTTCTCTTTCACTCAAACATTATACATCATCATGCATGCATACCTTCCATGGTAGTTTTGCCTTGATTGCATTAGTTTGAATAGCTTAACCTTGAACAATTCAAAACCAGTTTCTTTTTTTTAATATTCCAATTGTAAGCCATTGCCAGATTTTATATTTATCCATTTCTCCCTTGACCTTTTGTAGAAATTGACAATGTAATGCTTTTTTATTCCCATAATTCTCTTTATTTTAAAAATTATATTATTTTGATATTTATGCTTTGTTTCCTGCACATTCAGCAAGTTCCAATTTTTAACTTGCATCAAATGAATGTTCTTGACTGTCTTTGTCAATTCATTACAATCAGCCATTGCATGCTTTTCTTGCTTGAGAGTTTGACTAATAATATTTCTTGTTTTTTGGTCCAAACTGTCCTGTCTGGATTGTGACAATTAATAATTCTAGCAGTGTATCTTATCTCAGATATGTTTCAGGTATTGATGTTTCTATTGTTCAAATTTGTCTTTAGCACTTTCCACACCCTTTGGGGATATTCCTTACTAATCAAATTTTTAACTTTATGCTTAATATTATCCAACTGTAAAATGCTGAGACCCTTGCAGGCATCATACTGGTAGTTTGGCCATTCATCATTTGTAACCATTATTGTTCATGATTTTACCCAAACTTATTGCTACTGTAGCACATTTCTCTAGGCCAAATTCCATTGTTATATTTGTGCTAAAATTCTTATGGTATTTGTCAATGATATGATTTCAATTTCTGATTTCTCATAAAGCTTCATATTATCCATATAAGGCAAATTTGATATTTTATCAGCATGCTTTGTTGTTTGATAGCCAAGGTTTGTTTTCTGCAAAATTACTAAAAGTTAGAATATAGTAATGACAAATAAAAAGAGTTAGTCCCTCCTAAAGCTGACAAGCCTATTTCCCCCCATTTTTTAGGACTCTGAGCCATAGCAAAACCTTTCAATGGCTACATAGAGCCTAAAATCTCAAGCTGTGCATATATCTGCTGGAATCAACATGAGAATATTGGGCAGGTCAACTGGCTTATCAGCCTCTTCAAAAACTGATCAAGAAACATCCAATTCAGAAGTATTTTGCAAAAACCAAGAAACCCTGAATAGACTGTGAGAAGCAAACATAATTGTAGAACAGCTCACATCTGTTCCTCATAGCTTTACATGTTTGTAACACCTTCAATATTTTATTTTCTTCAAGCTGATTTTATTTCCAGTAGCAAAATCCAGTAATGCCAGAAAAAAAAGGAAGGCTAGCTGATGAAATTCAAAGCACGTTATTAATTTCCTGATTTTCCCATGAAGACACTTTCTTTCCTATACATAAGATTACACCATCAAACCAAGTTATGAGAATTGAATTTTTCCCATGTCATTCCAGTTAAAGTTTTTGGCAGAAAACAATATCAAAAGAAAGAAAGTGCACTTGTGTTATTCATGTTCCCTTGTGGATTCATGTCTAGCTCTTTCAGATGAGAGCTGATAAGGAAGTAACAGTGTTTACATGGCATATCTAAAAACACAATATTAGCTTCCCTGGAACCTCTCTCTGGGCTTCTCCTCCCTATTTTTTCCTGTGAGTGATTTCATCATATACAATTCCACCCTTTTACTAGGTTGATTAGGAACATGTTTTTATACCACGACTATTATTACTCCCCTCTGTGTCCTCCATTCTAGATTACCACCCAGCTTATGTTATGAGTCATGATAAAATATGCATTTAAATTAATACAAATTTGTTTTGTTCCTGTCTTTCACCTTGCTACATGCACTCTTTATAGCCTCATTTCACAAGGATTTTCCCTTTTGCTTCCCATAAGCATTTTACATTTACATTTATATCTTCATAATATAAATAATGGCTACACTGGAGTAGTTCATTTTAGCAGATTTACTGCCATATTCATTTAACGTTATCAGACCAAACAGATACAAAAAGGCAACACAAACTAGATGTTGGTTTACAGCAAACAGAGAAGCAAAGTCCATTTTTACACATGAGTTCATCCTTTAACAAACATTCATTGCAAAAGAAATCTTTCTGTGAATAGTGGTTTATTTGATAGCAAAGAATGAAGTTATGCATGTGCTGAAAAGACAAGAAAGAATAGCATTTGTCACATGTTGCATTAAAAAAAATTGAACAAAATATGTTCACAAACTTTGTCCAATAGCTAAATCTATAGCAACTCTGAATGAAGAATGAGAATGTTTCTATAGATTTATTAAAGCATTTAATGATAATGAAAATAAATTTATAACCTCTTTTTAAACAGACTTCCTTGGTATGAGTTCAAAAGTTGTTTGGAAAAAAACAGTTTTAAACAAAATTCCAAGTTTCCATTGGATCTTATTAATTTATTACATGATAACTTCCAGATAATTCTCCTATAGCAGGGCTGTCAAACTCCCAGCCCATGGGCTGGATGTATTACATGCTGGCCACACCCATTCCTGATTTAGCAAAGGGGAAAAAATCCTGATATGTCATGTAATACCACCGTGACAACGTGACTTTGACACCCCTGTTCTATCGTCTACTGTTACAGCTACATTATTCATTCCCAATTTATAGCTTCTACTACAAAGAACAGTATTTACTAATAGAAGTATAATTCAATAAATTGTTATATTTATTTATCGGATGTTAAATCTTGCCTGACTTCAAAAAATGAAACTACCCAAAGAAAAACAAAAAATAACATTACAAAACCATCACGAACATCCTAACCCTAAATTTTTACTCAAAACTTTTACTCAATTTAAGGCAGACATATAGGGATTGTTTATTTATTTATTATTTATTTATTTAATTTAGTTTGTCACGCATGTATGAGAAAACAAGTTTAAGTATGAACATAAAATATAAGCATATAAGTATTAAATGGGTATAAGTATATACATAATAAATGAGTACGAATAAATGGGAACAGTAGGACAGGGACGGTAGGCATGCTAGTGCGCTTATGCACCCCCCTTACAGATCTCTTAGGAATCGAGTGACGTCCATGGTAGACAGTTTGAGGTTAAAATTTTGTGGGTTTGAGGATATAATAATAGAGTCAGGTGGTGAGTTCCAGGAATTGACCACTCTGTTGCTGAAGTTGTATTTTCTGCAATCAAGCTTGGAGCAGTTTACCTTGAGTTTGCATCTATTGTTTGCGCATGTGTTATTGTGGTTGAAGCTGAAGTAGTCATTGACAGATAAGATGATGTAGCAGACAGTTTTGTGTACTAAGCTTAGGTTAGACCATAGGCGGCATAGTTCTAAGTTGTCTAGGTCCAAAATTTCAAGCCTGGTGCCATAAAGTATTCTGTTGCAAGCTGAGTAGTGGAGTATTCTGGACTCGTTCAATTGTATTAATGTCCATTATACAGCATGGACTCCATGCAGATGAGCTGTATTCAAGAACTGATCTGGCGAAGGTGTTGTATGCCCTGGTTTGCAGTTCAATGTTACTGGACAAGAAGCTTCACAAAATTAGGTTAAAAACTCTTAATGCCTTTTTGGCAATGCTGTTACAGTGAGCTCTGGGGTTTAGATCTTTTGAAATGAGTACTCCTAGGTCTTTGACAGAGTGAAGGTCATCTATGAGGTTGTATCCTCCCAGTTTGTATTTAGTGTTCTGATTTTTGTTGCCAATGTGTAAGACAGAGCATTTGTTGGTTAAGATTTGAAGTTGCCAATTGTTTGACCATTCTTTTTTTTTTAAAAAGAATTTTATTAATTTTTTAACAAACAAACATAACATACATAACATAAAAACATTTATTCTCAACAATTTATTCTCATATATTCTTCCGGTGTGTCGGTTGGTTCATCAGTTTTGTGCATTCACTCTTATAGTGTCAATAATTATATTGCATAACAATTTATAATTATCAATCACATCCTGATATTACTAATCTTTCATTCTTATAGGATATCAATACTTTAAACACTTTATTCTATACAAATCAAATATAATCATTAACAAATAATCTAAAAAAAAAAAAAAAAAACTCTTATAAAATAATATTCTATATCTTATCTAATCATCTAGCCTTGGTGAGAAAAGTGTCCCAAATTTTCATAAAATTGTTTATCTTCTTGCTCTCTAATTTCAAATGTCAATCTACTCATCTCAGCACATTCTAATATTTTCTTAATAATTTCTTCCTGTAGTGGTATTTTCTCATTCTTCCAATTTTTAGCAATACAATCCTAGCCGCTGTTAATACATTTACAATCAAATATTTCAATTCTTTATTATATGTGTCAGGTAGAATTCCCAATAAAAAAAGTCTGCTGGTTTCAAGTCCATGTGTTTCTTTGTCATTTTTCCAACATATGTTGAATTTTAGTCCAGTATTTTCTAGCCTCCTCACAAAGTCCACCACATATGAATGTATGAAGCCAGGTATCTGGTGACATTTCCAACATTTTTCAGATTTATTCTTAAACATTCTTGCTATTCTTGTCGGGGGAAGTGCCACCTGTAAAACATCTTATACAAGTTTTCTTTATATGCTGTTGACATTGTCATTTTATAATTTTGAGACCATAATTTTTTTGCCATTTCTCTAAATCAATCCCATATCCAAAATTTTTCCCCACAACAATCATAGTTTCTTTAACTTGTTCTTCTTCTAAGTTAATTCC
This sequence comes from Laticauda laticaudata, assembly GCA_004320025.1. NCBI lineage: Eukaryota > Metazoa > Chordata > Lepidosauria > Squamata > Elapidae > Laticauda > Laticauda laticaudata. Next base: position 16,142 of record BHFT01052996.1, on the reverse strand, counting down.
CAATAAATAACCATATAATTTTTTTAATCACTTGGTCATTCAGTACCCTCAATATCTTATCTAAATCAGTCTGTTTATCATAAAATCCTTCCATTTTAAAATCTTCATCATATCTTTGAATGTATTTGCGCAAAATGAAAACCAATTCATCTTTATACCTTGTTCCTCTAACTTTTGGATCGATTTAAGTCCACCCTTTTCATCTAACAATTCCCATATCTAACTGTTCCTTTTTATAAATCATAGGATAGGAAAATGCTTTCAATAGTCGATAACCAAACTGGAATTTCAAATAACATTGTTTTTTTATCTTTTCCAATTTAACCACAAGACTGTCTCGTATATAATGTCTTCTAAAATACCCTGTGTTTTAGTTCCCTTGTACCATAAAAAGCATGCCAGCCAACAGTAAATCATGGCCTTCTAATGTCAACAATCTATGTTTTCTTATGTTATCCATTCTTTGACCCACATCAAACTTTGCAGCTTGATAATACAGTTCCCAATTAGGCAAGCCAAAACTCCTCTAAATTCTTAGCATCTTGTAAAAGCTTTAACTTTATTCTCGCTCTTTACCTATTGCCATATAAACTTAACATGATTTTATTTAAATCTTCAAATAATCTTTTCCAAGTCTAATTGGTATTGTTTTGAAAGAGAAATAAAATTCTAGGTAAAATATTCATTCTTAATTGTTGAAAATTCTCCCTTACTTAAAGAAAATTGCAGTTTTCCTTTCCTTCAAATCTATAATTATCTGTTTGTTTAAGTGTTAGTATAATTTAATTTTCTTTTTTATGCTGCTACATCTTGCCGTCAAATATATCCCAGATACTTAACTTAATTGTAACTTGATTTTCAATTAAAGCTCTGTTCAGTTTTCTCTTTGTTTAATAACATATTTTTTGTTAAGATCTTTTGTTTATACTTTTTTATCTTCAAGCCGCCATCTCACCGTATGGTCTCTATTCTTCCAATACTTTGGCAGCCGTTTCTACTACAGGGTTCTTCCAGAATAAAAGCTAAGTTCGTCAGCAAAAGCTTGTAGTTTAAATTTCTTCTTTTTTAATTTTCATTCCTTTTTATACTTTATCATCCTAATATTTCTATTTAACACACTTCCAAAGTCAATAGAATAAAAGGAAGATAGAGGACACCTTGTCTTGTGCCTTTCTTTATTAATAAGATCTGTAATCTCCTCCTCATTTACATTTGCTGTCTGTTTATTATATATTGGCTTCTATTGCTTGAATAAATTTTGCGGCAAAACGCCAATCTGTTCCAACAGTAACAACATAAATCTCAGATTTCAAATTGTCAAAAGTTTTTGAGCATCTAAGAAATATCAAAGCCATTTGCTTTCAGGATGAGCCCATAATATTCCAAGTGTCCAAATTACTTCTCATATTGTCTCTAATTTGTCTCTTTGGCAAGAATCCATTTTGATCTGACGTGAATAAAAATTATTTAAATATTTTTTCAGTTTTCTGCTAGTAATTGAAGCAAAGATTTTATAATCGCGATTCAAAAGGAAATAGGTCTATAGTTCTTAATTTCAGCGGGTCAGCCTCTTTCTTTTGGAATAAGTGTAATTATAAGCCTCTGATCATGTTTTGGTATCATTCTTCTTTAACCATAACTTCATTCATACTTTAAAGTGGGATATTAATGATTCTTGAAAGTTTTTTTATATGAATTCTGCCGAAGCCCATCTGACCTGGTGCCTTTCCCTTATTTTGGTCTCTTCAAATGCTTCGTTTAATTCCTTCATTGGTTTATATTACTTTCTAACATTTCTTCAGTCTCTTTAGGTATCTTTGGTAAGTTAACAATTCTGTAAATACTGTTTATTTTTATCCTTCATCAAATATTCTCTTGTTTATATAATTGCCCATAAAAATTTGAATAATTTCTTTTTTCTCCTTATTACACCAATAAACTTGGCCTTGATCATCTATTAGTTTTCAATATTTTCTTTGATATCCTTCTCCTTTACTTCAATTTATATGCTAGCTAGCATCTACTGGTTTATTTGCATCTCAAAAATAATTCTGTTTTAAAGTTTCTGATTTCTGTGCCAGTTCTTCTTTCCTATTAGTTCCATTTTAGCTTAATTACATCCAGTTTCAATTTAATATCTTTTTTCTGTGGCATTTTCTGTAATTCTTTTCAAGTCTTTTATATTCATCTTCCAAGGTCTTGGAGGGCTTGTCCTTTTCCTAATATTCTTTTTTTCTTGTATCATCTATTATCAAACCTCTAGCATATGCCATCATTGTATCCCAGACATTCTGATTGAAGGTATCCTCTTTTTTTGGGTTCTTAAGAAAAAGGCTAATTCTTTCCCATCCATTGTATAAAAATCTTTCTCCTTTAAAATAGTGTTATTAATGTCCATCTCGATCTTTTTTTTGTACCTTCCATTTAATTGTCATTGGACTATGGTTCTGCCCATGTATTTGTTTCAATACTTGTTTCTTGATAGTGGATATTAATTCTGTTGAAATCCAAATCATAATCAATCTGGACCATGATAAATGCCTATTAGAGTAAAAGTATATTGTTTAGCTTTAACATTTCTTTTCTCTCCAAATATTTTTAAGTTAATTCATCTATCATTTTAAAAAGGATTTAGGGAGAGTCTTTCTATGTTGTTTTATTGTCATTGTTATGTAGTCCAATTTGTTGTCCACAATTCCATTAAAATCCCCATCATAATTATATTGACATAATCCAGTCTAATTATTTCCATATGTAGTTTTTTATAAAACTCTTCCTGTTTATCATTCGGAGCATAAATTGCAATCAGGAGTATTTTTCTATTATTATCCGTTATTTCCACCATTAATACTCTGCCCGTCTTCATCCGTGTAGATCAGTTTTGCTGGAATAATCCTCTTTAATATAAAAGAACCACTCCTCTTTTTCTTACATTGAGTCAAAGAAGTAAATATTTTCCCTAACTTTGGTTGTATTAACAATTGCTCATGTTGTTTTTTATATGAAACTTCTTGTAGGCAAATTATATCAAAGGTTTAATTTCTCTAATTTATGAAAGTTTTCCTTCTTTTAACAGCTGAGTTGAGTCCATTTATATTCATTGTAATCAATTTTTTTTCTTCCATGATTATGCTTTATATTTGGATTCTAACATTTCTCGTGGCTCTCTCTTCACGTTGTTCTTTACTGTCCATCTGTCACCTGCAGCTCCTTTCTCTTTTTCAGTCTCGGTTGTTCTCCATAAACTCAATTAATTGAGACCTCTTCTCTAACCTCCTGTTTTCTTCTTCCAAAAAATTCGATAGAAAAGTTCTGCTTTTTCAATTGAATCAATTCTATGTCTCTGCTCTTGCCACATAAAAATTAATCCTTCTGGTATCAGCCATCTATAGTTCACTTCATTTTCCAGTAAGGTTTTAGTCAGAAATCGGTATTCTCTTCTCATCTCTCTCACTCTTCTGGGTATTTGTTTTAAAACCACAATCTCTTTACCTTTATGTTTCAATGTTTTTTCTCTTACCACTTGCAGTATTTGTGTTTTGATGGATTTTTTTGGTAAATCTAATATGAACTTCCTTTGGTAGTTTATTTCTCATCGCATATCTTGATAAACTCCGATATACCTCATCTACTCCATCCATCATCTTTTCCTCTGTAATTTCCAGAACATCTGCCAACATTGCTATCATTATCGCAGGCAAATTTTCTCCTTTTTCCTCTTCTATATTTTGAAATTAAGATAAAATTCTGACCTTTCCATCTCCCACCTCAACATCCCACTTTTTTCTTTGTTCTACCACTGTATATCTAGTATCAATATTTCCTATCTTCTCCTCTCTTTGTTTTCCTTTCTTCCTCAATTTTTTGAAATCTTCTCCCTCATACTTCCCCATCATTGTTAATTATTTTCCACTTTTTCATCAGTCTTCTCTATTTTTTGTTCAACAACATCTATTTTTGTCTTAATATCTTGAATTCCTTGCATAAGCATCTGTAAGTTTACTTTTTCTTGTTTTTCATCTTGCCTTCAACATTGTCTGAATTAAATGTTGTCCAGCAGATGGTGGGGAAGCAGAGGTAGAAGCGAAGATGCGAATTGATTTTTGTTTCCTGCTCATTTTACTGCTTCCAAAACTTTCAAATTCTCTTTGACTCTTAAATCAGCTAGTAAAGTAACCAATTATAATCCAAAATAAAAAGGTCCAATAATAAAAAGTCCAAAAACCAAAGAGGAAGAAGGGAAAAAGAAAAGAAAAAACTTCAGGTTCTTCTATACCCTAATCCAATTGAAATAATCCGCCATAAAAAAGAAAAATGGAAAGAGAGAGGAAGAGAAAAAAGAAAAACAAAAATTATTCAAAAAGGAAAAGCAGGTGATCCACAAAAGGAGTAAGAACCACAAAAAAAAAAAAGAAGAAAAAGAAAAAAATCTAAGCTTTCCCTTTAAATAAAAAGCTAAAAATACTAGAATTAAGATTTACAAAAAATCTGGCGGAGCGGGAATTTCACAAGTATATATATATATATATTGCACACTGCACTTTATTTCTTTATTCAAGGCTCTTATTATGACTCTCTTCTCCAGCAGCTTCAAAGCAAGTCTCAAATGTTGAAATATTGATAAGATCCAAGAAGCACCTGTAATAATATTTTACTAAGTTCTCCCTCTATCTTATCAAATAAAATGTCCTTGAGAAAAGTGTTTTATAGACTTTTCTCCCCAGTTCAAATAGGTATTTTCAAGCCTCTAGTTGGCAGTGTTGCAGCATCTCTTCATACTCTTTCCCCCCCCAGCCAGAAAAAAGGAAAAAAAAATATTTATTAAAGGACTCAAACAAAAAAAGGAAAATAAGAAAAAATAAACAAAAGGGAGCCTCTATCCTAAAGAAAATTAAATGTATCAAGAAAAGCATGAATATATAAAAGAAAAAATCAGTCCGGTTACCTGCAAAGTCACATTAAGTCCTCAGTAAAAATAAAAAGGATAATAAGAAATCCAAACCTCAATTTGACATCACTTAGACGCCGCTCAACCAGTTCCAGTCAAACAAAAAATAAAGTTACAGATTTCTTCTTTGTTCAAGGTGTCCTTTCAAACAGTCTATTTGCAATTCAAAAGAATTTCTTCACCCACACCGACAACCACACTCGCTCAAAGCACTTTCCTTTCGGAGCTGTCCCGGCTTCAGCAGCTTTGGAGGCTGTCTTTTCGCTTCCAGCAAAAGGGCTTCTCCCGGATCAAAACCAGAGATTTTTGCGATATCCTGGGATCCTGGGACTGTTGCCCTTCACGATCCCCGTCTCTGCGGGACGGTTTAGGTCCGTTAGGACCGACCAGGGGCGAAAATATCAGCTGCGATCTCAGAGCCCCGAGATCGCAGCTTGTAGCACCGAGAGCGAAGCTCCGCCTTCCTCCCCAAATTGTTTGACCATTCTGACACACAGTCAGAGTCACTTTTGTTAGGGCAGCAGTATTGTCAGTGGTGTTAAAGTAGTTTTTACATTCAGCAAAGAGGATGCAGTTGTTCAAATTCAGTCTTCCAAACTGATATTCCTAGATCTTTTGGACTGTAATGTTTCATCTGTCAGAGTCACATGGCTTTCAGAATAGATTAAAAAATACATCTTGAAACATTTAACACTCTGACCACTGCATGATTCACCTTGTACATTGCCTTCACACAAAGACTTAAAACCATTTAAACCAACAATTAAATCAGTGAAGTCTTGGTCGGATGAGGCAAAGCTGAAAACCCAGGCTTGCCTTGATTGCACTGATTAGAATGTTTTTTGAAGATGCCTCTGCAGATCTAGATGAGCTCATAGATACTGTAAGCGTTCATATGTCAGCTTCTGCGAAGACTTATTGTGTACCAACAAGGAACCTGAAATATGATGTAACAATAAAACCTTGGTTCACAACTAAGCTTAAGCAGCTAGGTCATTCCAAAGAGGAAGCCTACAGAAAAGGTGACAGAATGCTATACAACCAGGCCAAAAACATATTAACAAGAGAGATCAGAGCAGCAGAAGAAGCTACTCTGAAAAGTTAAAGAATCAAATTCACCAACAATGAACCAGCAAAACATGTGGAAAACCTTAAAAAACATCACTGGTTTTAGCTAACCTCCTTCCAGGCAGAAGGAAATCAACAACTAGAATATGTTTTATTGCAGGTTTGAAAAGAAACTACAGCCACCTATCTCCACAACCCACATATTAACCACACCAACAAAACAGCCAGGGCTCCTACAACTAGCCCCAATCCATTGGGCTCACAACCTTCTGGTGATCACAGAAAAAGAAGTGCAAGATCTATTACACAGACAGAAGCCAGGAAAAACAACAGGACCAGACAAGTTGGACCTTCTTGCTTAAAAGTCTATGCTGACCAATTGGCCCCCATCTTCACCCGATCTTCAATAGATCACTGGAATCTGCTATGTTCCTTCCTGCTTCAAACCTTCTCCCATCATCCCAGATGCCAAAGAAATCCTGTGTCAAGGAACTGAATGACTACAGACCAGTTGTTCTAACATCTGTAGTTATGAAATTTTTGAAAGGCTTGTGCTGTCCCACCTGAAACAGACAGAAAGCCAGGAAAAACAACAGAACCCACTGAAAAACACGGATCCGCTGTTGGAACATGCAGTTTGCATACTGAGCAAATAGATCGACAGATGATGCTGTTAACATGGCTCTGCATGACATCCTACAACATCTTGAATCTCCAAATACCTTGTGCAAGGGTCCTCTTTGTAGACTTCAGATTCAGCATTCAATACCATCATTCCAGACACTTCTAATTAAATTAAACAACTAGCGGTACCTGAACACACTTGTAAGTGGATCACAGCTCCTAACAGACAGGAAGCAGCAGGTGAAGCTAGGCGGAATCACATCCAATACCTGTACAATCAGCACAGGGCCCTCAAGCTGTGTGCTATCTCCACTTATCTTCTCCCTATATCCAATGACTGCATCTCAAATGATCCATCTGTGGAAAATACTGAAGTTTGCTGATTACACAATAGTGATTTGGTCTCATACAGACAGGGTTATACAACTTGCCTCGTGGTGTAACCGAACAATCTGGAACTGAACACACTCAAAACCGTAGAAATGGTGGTCGTCTTTAGAAGAAACCCTCCATACTACCACCTCTTACAGATACTAACAACACAGTTCAACGTTAGAGACCTTCAAAATTTCTAAGTTCTCTATATCACATGACCTAAAATGGACACCTAACATCAAAAATGTCATCAAAAAGCACAGCAAAGAATGTTCTTTCTGTGCCAACTCAGAAAGCTCAAACTGCCCAAGAGCTGCTGATACAGTTCTACAGAGGAATTACTGATCTATCATCTGCACCTCTATAACTGTCTGGTTTGGTCTGAAACCCAACAGGACAGACACAGACTTCAGAGGATAATTAGGATTGCAGAAAAAACAATTACAACCCACCTGCCTTCAATTGAGGACCTGTATACTGCATGAGTCAAAAGAGAGCTGTGAAAATATTTACAGACCCCTCACATCCTGGATATAAACTGTTTCAACTCCTTCCTCAAAATTGACTCTAAAGAGCACTGCACACCAGGACAAACTTGACACAAGAACAATTTTTTCTATAATAATAATAATTCCCTCACACTGTTCAAACATTTTACCAAAGTGTACACTACTATTACTGTCAATCTTCTTTCATCACTTCTTATCACCTATCCCTCCCACTTGTGATTGTAGGACTGTAACTTTGTTGCTTGTATCCTTACAATTTATATTGACTGTTTCCTAGTATGATTGATTGTTGATTGCTTAGCCTCTATAATGAACTATTCATTAAGCGTTCGTACGTTATATTGTTTGATTCTTAACAAATGTACTTTTCTTTATGGTATACAATGAGAGAATATTTACACCAAGACAAATTCCTTGTGTGTCCAATCACACTTGGCCAATAAAGTATTCTATTCTATTCTATTTAAAGTACCCCAATTTCAGTTCCTTGTGAATGGCTTGAAGTTCATATGTGGCTTTTGAATTGATTGTAATGAGTGTTTGAAAATCTGCTTTTAAAGAAGAATATTCTAAATTAACTTGCAAAATCAAGAATTTTTCTTTCCTGTTTTCTTCTACGGACTGAAAAGATGGAGAACGAGAATCTACTATAATCTGTCTGTCTGTCTGTCTGTCTGTCTGTCGGTCTTCTATTATCATTAATAAGTCCCTAATTAAGAAAATTTATATGTCTGCCCATGTCATCCATAATGACTCCAGGTGACTTACAAAAATAAAATCCCAAATTCTAAATACAATAAACAACAATCACATAAACCACTTGATGGGCTCAGTATCATTTTGTGTTCGCCAGTCCCATGACAAAACCATGTTCAGGGCCCTTCAAAAAGGTATCAAGGTCTTAACTTAATAGTAATGATGTTCTTCAGGAAGAAGACCACCATGGAATCAAACAAATGCCCAAATTTTATCCCCCACTACAAAAACCTATTATCAACAAGAATACAAAGATAATAACTAGACATTAAATATTTATTTCCAATGTAGAATTCAAGGCCAATCTGTGATGGAACCTGGAAGGGGAAATAAAAAGAAGCATCCACTTTGAGTCATTACTATAAGCAGTGCAGGGGCAACCTTCATAAATTTTCATAGCTTTAACAGCTATGCAGAGTGTGCTTTAGTCTGGCAAGATTCTGTTTATACAGCAATGCATATAAAGTAACATTGTGAGCTTTTACATGTGTTGTTCTTGTTTTCCTATGCCTGACAAGATCCCCATCAAGTATTGACTTTATTAACATTTGTTTAGATTTAATACTGCATTATGTACCCTCAAATCATACCTTGTCATATATTTTTGATTCTTTTAGCTATATATTCAAAACAGGTGATGTTAAACTAAAAGGAACCAGCCTATTAGTCCACACAATGTTGTGTGCTGTAACCTCTGATGTGATGGACTGTACAGCTGAAGATGGTGTGTGTGTGTGTGTGTGTGTGTGAAACATCAATAGTAATATTGTGCTTCCCACATTCCACAGTCCAAAGAGATGCCAATGACAAGAGACTGTGCCATCCTAAACTGGATAGGAAAGGAAGGAAAAAGTTTGGCGTAGCCATATTCTAGAATGTCTCTGAGTATAACTATTAGATTACAAGGTTATGGATTTGGTCTGGCAGAACTCTGTCAAGTAGGTATTAGCAAATTAGCAATTACTGGATTTAATTGGACCATTCTATGTTGTCTTTAGGATAAGGCTTGACACTAACTCAGTCACCATGGACAGCTCACAAGTAAGGTTTAAAACAGGAGTCAAAAAGAAATCATAACTTAGGTGGCCTGTGAGCACCCATTTTGCACCTCCAGGGCCCCCAAAGTCAATCCATATTTTCTTTTGGGAAGGGGGTGTGAAGATGAAATGAGCAATATATGTAGGCATCTTAAGCCTTGTAGTATTTTACAATACCATTCTCACCCTTTAAGAACAGAAATACTTCTAAAAACGGGTTCTGTCTCAATCTCCTTTTGGAGTATAGGTCCCTGTAGCTCTTTTATTAATTCTAAGTCAAAGTGCTATTGCTAATTGTGTACTCCTAGGTTAAGGAAATGGCATTTCCACACATGCACATTCTTTTTCATCATTGGAAATCAATTGCTTACAGGGATACGTCTGTTGTGCGTTTTAATTTGAAAATTTTTTGGAAAGATCATTTCAGGTGTAGTGTGGCATACTGGATAGAACAACTTTTTTCAATGCAAACTCTCTTCTACGAACATAAAGAATAGATAAGTATTGCCCAATATATACAAGTGACCCCACTGCTTTAGGACAGTTGGCTTCCAAGTGTGATTCAAGGTAATAGTTGTCACCATTATGATCCTCCAAGGATGTTATCTTTTATTTTCTGCCTAACCAACCAACCAGATCAAATAATCAGATCCAACAGAATCATGTCCCTGTGGGATTATTTCCTGATGGGGTCTCAAAATCAAGCATTCCCACTAGTGGCCTTCTTAGTATTTCTCTAATAGAAATTCAATCATGTTTGTTCCTATTCACCTTCTGTGAATTGTATTTCATCTCGCACATCTTGCTCTGTGATTTAAATGTTGTCTTCTTGATGCATGGTATTTGCATTTGTTGGTTTTTATTGTTTTCTCTTTTTATCTTTTATATATATTTGGGGGTGGGTCCTTGGGTTATTTTTATATGCTTATAGATAGCTGCCTTAGAGTCTTCAGAAATGGGTGGCATATAAGTTAATTAAAATTCCCTTAAAGGTAATTAAGTAGGTAAATAAGTAAATGAATGTCATACACTATTAATGTTATGTATTTATTACAAACTGTTTATTTTTTAATGATGTATTTTACTGTTGTAATTTGCCTAATATATAATTATATAGTCTAAACTAATATATCTGTGTATTTGTATGTATGTTTAAAGAAATTTGATAATTTGTTCATTTTGTAGACAATTAACCCGATGTAAAATCCAGCTATGCTAATAACTGATTGCATTATCTTTGTAATAAACAATTTGACAAGTTACTTTGGATCCTTCTCTTCTGTCATGACTAAACATTACTGCTTGTCAATAGAATCCATTATAGATGTGTGGGTTTAACAATAAAATAAAATATTGGAATAAATTGCATTTATGATAGCAATTTTTTTGAACATCATCCATCAGATTATTTCAAAGTGTCTAACATCCCTTTGTTATAGGGAAAGAATTCCCAAGAGAATGTAATTGAGAAAGGAGGTTCCTTATTTTGTTATACTAGATCATTTATTGTTGAAGTTTGTTCATTTCAGCTTGAAAAAACATTCTTGCCTGTTTATTCCACGTAAACACTATAGTTTCTTTATGCCAAGTCGAATGTTTATAATTATAAAAAGTTTTTTTTTATCCTTCTGTAAAAAAAATGGTTCACTTCTGTTCACTTCCACTACTGAGACAGCCTTTGGATTTTACAAACCCCATTGAGTGCTGTGTTATGAGCAGAAAAACAAACTATGCCACTGACCTTTCCCATGACCTTGACACAAATTCCAATCCACATTGATCAGAAGAAAGGAAATATGAATGGGATCTGTCCCTTCCTCCTTTTCACCATGCCTCATTCATTTCAAAGTGACAGAGGCAGAACAGAAAACCATAAGTTAGGAGTGAAAGGCCTTCTCTTAATAACAACATTCCCTTGGGGCCTCACATTCTTTTCTTTCTGCATTTAAAGAAGCCAAGTAATTTTGTTCAAATGCTATTTTTAACATAGTGTTATTGACAATTTTAAGAAATTACATATTGTCCAAATAATATTTTAAAAGACTCATTTTAAAAAAATGAATGACATGGTTCTTTTTAAAAAAAAAATTAAATTTCCCACCACTTATTGATTATACAGTATAATTTGTTTACCCCCTTTTAAAATTATTAAAATTCTGTAGTGTACTATAGTTTATGAAAAACAAGAAAATAGCAGTTAATTTGGCAAAAAGTTACAAATTCATTATATAAATAGATAAACTAAAAATCTTAAACCATCTTAGAATAGTACTAAATTAAAAACAAGTTTGTTGGGGTGCAAAAGTTCCTTATTTTTTTAAAAAAACCTAGCTCTTCAAAAGTGGAAAGTCTTGANAAAAAACCTAGCTCTTCAAAAGTGGAAAGTCTTGAATTTTTTTTAAAGAAATAGGTATATTATCTTACATATCACTTCTTGTTAGGTTAGCTAAGAATAAAGCTGTGCAAATCTAATCCAAAATAAATGAATTTAATGGGGCTTAGTCCCAGATTACTTTTCACCCAGCATTGCAGCCTAAAAGCAAGATAGTGTTAATGAATCATAATTCCAACCATGGACAATGTTTGCATCTGTTAATAGAAAGGCTGTGTCTCTTGGCAGTTAGTATATGCTAATTCACTGGAGGGGTATTGGGAGAGAACAAATAGCTTAATTGCTTGGGAGTCCAAAGGAAATCCGACTATAGTTTAGTAATGTAATTGTGTTAATATCATCTATTTCTGCCCCTGGCTTCTGATGCTACATTTCTCATCTCTTATCTTGGGACTGCATTTTTATTTTATTTTTCAAAAACCAAAAATAGAAACATCTTCCACACACACCCAATTATTTAATTCACTCAGTACAAATACACTGATCATCCAGAATACAAGTCATGTTAATTGCTCTGCTCTTCCATTGTATTACCTTTAGTCAGAATTTTTTTTTCTGTTTCTGTCCTCGAAAACTTCACATTTCTGAAGGGAGTCAATGCCTTGCCAGAGACTTCAACGATTATGCTTGCTTTAACAATTCCAGGGCTCTCGATATCATCTTTGTTTGGTAAACATTTTCAATCATCTTGAAAGTCATAAAAAACTGAAGCTTTATAGTAACAAAATACTTATTTGTCTCTTTAAGTGCTTGTCTGTAATTCAGTTTAATGTGGCTGCACTTCTTCATGGTTTCTCCTTGCCTAGAGGATAGTTTGAATCGATTTAGTCATTGTGCTAGTCTCAGTAACAAAGTACCACATAAAACACAGAGGATGAAAGGAGTAACTTTTCTCAGAGGGGGGAAAAAAGCACATTTATCAATGAAAATAAATTTTGTATGTCAGGTATATATTTGAAAGGTAGAAAACAGGATTAAATAGAATATATTGAGAGGATTATAGATGGATATAAATTCTTGTCTAAATCTCTCCTTTATTACTGGAATACATATGTGAAAATTAGTGGAGGGAAAACTTATATAACTATATCTCCTGAATACCCACTGTTCAATATGAAGATTATTTAATCTAATTAAGATTTTCTTGACATATTATGCCTGAAAGTGAAATATCTCACAATTTCATTATTTTAGAATATTGGGAAATATAATAAATGTCAATTTCTTAGCTCTGTTTCTCATGCTGGACTTTATGTTCTATTCTACTTTCTGACATTTATATAAAATTGTTCTTTTCCCCTTTAAAAGTAATGGAAACAGCCACTGAAAGAATTATCAGAACCTACTTCTATGTTTTTTAAAATAAAAAGAGCTGAATATAAAAAGAAAAAATATTTTCATTCATATTTGGTTTCTAACTATTTACCTAATATTAATATACCTACCTATATACTTTTATGGTAACTATAGAGAAAAAGTGAAAAAGAGTCCAAGTACAATTTACCTGAAAAGAAAACTAATTTTATTCCTAAGCTATTTTAACTATTTAGATCTAAACAAAGCCCTCTCCTTTGTGTTGGTATTTGTAGCTGTTAGCTATTGAAATAAGAGAAATTCTTATTTTTGAAATAATTGAAGTAAAATAATAAACTGCTGAAGCATATTTTCAGTTACTTTTTCTAGAAGAGCAGCAATGAGAGAATATAATGCATACTCATATACAAAACTGAAAGACTGTCTTAATTCAATGGTATTGTGAGCAAAGCAACCTTCAAAGCTTCTGTGTGAAGCAATACATGCCAAAACAACCAGCTTGTTTCACTCTGCCTATCTCTAAAACCTCCTCCAGCAGTTTCAGTACAGATGGGAAACGTTCTGCATCTGAAAGTCAAGGTCCATTGTCAAGGCAATTTGCAACTGGCTCATACACTAACTTTTTCTCTTTCTCACATACAAGCATAGAAAATAGAACTCACATGTTGACCAAAATCTGCAATGTGCTTAATAAATGCTTAATATGTAGAAGGAAAGAACTAGATATGGTAGGAAGAAATGGACCTTTCAAAATCATAATCCAGCCTGTCCTTTTGAAGATCTGGGTTACTGAACAGACTGTGAAGGTTGTAAAGAGAAGGCTTTGCTTAACTGAAGGTTCAGACAAATCATTTTCTTGAAACTGCTATAGGAAATTTGTGCTTCTAAGAGTGAAATTAGTGAAGAGGGTCACATTATTTGGTTGTCTCTGTTTTGTTGTTTTCCACAACCTTCTCCAGGACTTGAAGTAGCCAGAAGTTGCTGGAAATGTCAGAAGAGACATCTCTGCAAGTCCTTATGCAAAAGTCTCTTTCACATTTTCCAAATAGTAAAAAGAGGCTGTGAGGTTACACTGTGTGGCAAATTGTGTCATTTCTATATCCAAGGTGAATTGTGTTAATTTTGCTGCAGCTGTACCTTTGTAAATTATAATCTTTGCATATTTCTCTTGATAGAGCTTTGTCTTTCAGTACTGCATAACAGTCAGATTTAATTTACCATGATCGTTTTGCTGGGAATATTGTGCATGATAAATTTAACATTTGCAAATGATTAAGAATTGCTCTGGTTTGTCAATGACAATATCTAAAGGTATTCTGTTAGCATAACTTAATGAGCTTATGGACACACCTTTTATTTAGTAGACCAGAGCACAACCTGCCATTTGGCTGTGCTATGCAGATGTATTAGAAACCTATCCTAAGCAGGCAATTTTCCTCTACAAATTGTACCCATAACAGGAGTTTTATGAACTAGGATATATTAAGAGAACAATTTCTTAATATATGTTACCTTGTTCTGTGACAATGTATAAAACCTAGATTGATTCTGTGGCTGGGGTTTTCTATAGTGGCTAGGGTTTTAGGGCCATTGAAGTTGATGTTGTGACCTGTGGTTTTAAACCACAGAACAGCTGTCCTGCCCTACATAAGAGGTACTACAGACATAATCAGTAAGATACTACATAGGCATCACATCAAGACTGCCTTCAAAACCAGACAAAAAAAATAGAGCCTTCCTTAGAACCCCAAAAGAATAAAATTGACCTGGAAAAACCAAGGCATATACGAAGTTCCCTGTGCATCATGCCCGCCACATACATTGGACAGACCCGCCTGGATGAACACAATGTCAGTAAAAAAGCTGGAACACACTCCTCACTAGTCACACATGAAAACCACAGGTACACAACATCAACTTCAATGGCACATGAAACCCTTAGCACTATAGAAACCCCAGCGACAGAATCATCAGAGAAGGCATAGAGATTGAAAAAGACCAGAAAGCATGAATAGCAAGATTGATTCCACCAGACTGTCAATCATGAAGCCTGCACTCTCAAATAGAAGATCTCCACACCACAGCCAGGCAAACACCTGGGCACAAAGAGAACTCCCTCTGAATACCTCCAGCTCCAACACCCCCCACAAGACGCCCAGATGAAACCTGGCTTCCTATATGATAATGCCGTCCTTCACACGAAGCCAAGCTGCACTGAAAGCCTCCAATCAGGAACAGAGTGTACCAGCCAATCAAGCCACAAAACAGACAGAGAAACAGAAGCACCAAATCAAACAAACTCCAAGTCAATAAAAACACAGATCATAAGACTCCAACCAATCAGGATGTAGAAAAAACATCTGGCACAGCATAGGCTAGCCTCATTTTGAGAAACCAGCGCCTGTGGATAGCCTGAGCCCCACATTCACTCCATACAGAAGCCGATGATGGCAGATGAAGATTCTCTGGCTGAGATGTTGCTCAAACTTTAAAAGCACACAATGCGTGGGATAATACGAAGGAAGCTGAACAGCACACATGTAGTACCTGCGAAAACTTAAAAAACAAATATCTGACCTTCTACGGGAGGGAAATAAATAGCCAAGATCAAAAGCTATGAGAAGCTGGAATTGAAAACAGCAGGAATAGTTATGTTGACCTGAATTCCTACGCAGCTTGGCAGAGACAACAGATGCAACACCAACCCTGCTTTCAAATTAACATTTCATCACAGCACAGCACTACTAAACGTAATTCCCTGAAAAGAAACAGAAATGGCTTTAGCTCAGGAAACGAAGTTCAACAGTTAAAAAGATTCCAATTGATCAGTTAACAAAGATTTGCTAGGCAGCTACACCTGGAATTTGAGCAGCAAAATCCCACCCTCTACTTTGGGATGAGATAAAACAAGCTTACACTTGGAGAGCTGAAACTGAACGCAACTACAAAAATGAAAAACTCTAAAAGAAACTAAAGAAATTAGAACATGACAAGAAACCCCCAAAAACTCACAATAACACCGAAAAATTAGTATATAAGTTTCCAACAGAGAACTCACAAAACAAGAAACCAGAAAAAATTGGGGTCCCTAAACCAAAGGATTCAATTATGGCCCATAG
>BHFT01052992.1:0-10828 GCA_004320025.1 Laticauda laticaudata | reverse complement strand
TTCATAACACCTCCAGCTCACTTCCCATAACCATTCCCCCCTCCTCCCCCCGTTACTTATGACAGCCAAAAGATGCAGAGCAAAGGATTGCACTAGCCAGTGGCTAGTGCAAAATAGAACAGGATACTGGCTTGTACATTTAGAATTATGAAAAGAAGGAAGGGTTCCATCTATGACATGAAATATCAAAGTGAATCCTGCCAAAACTCAAATCTAAGTTCTTTTTAAGCTCACTGTTGTATAAATTTGGGCAGAGCGCCAACCATGCAACCATATCTGTAGTGACAAGTCCAGAGGAATTATTTAAATGCCTTTTTTTGTACCTTACTATGATGTTTCTTTGTGTGATTTTTGACACAAAGATAGTAATTAGGATATGGAAAACTGCCAGGCATCATCCCACTAAATTCACATGTACTAATGAATCCATTGCCTGTTTGACTATCTTTGACTGATTAACAACAGCCTGTATTTCATACTTTTACTTGAGATTTCCACCATCTGGATGTACATTCTCCCAAATCATTGCCCATGATCACATTGAAGAGGTTTTTTAGGGATTTGTTCACTATCACAGTAATGCTGCAAAAATTGACAATATAGTGTTGAAAAATTGAAAGAATTTCTCCCCTAAACACTGATGGTCCACAAGTCAATCACTAGCTTTTAGACAGATGCCCTGGAAATAAGTTTTCCTGATTTCACACAAGGCTACCTGCTGGATTATGATAAACTTTCATTCTCCCTTGATTAACAGGTTTTAATTATGATTAACATGGCTTTGGATGTCAGCAAAGGTCCAAATGCAGCCCCAGGTGCTACTTTCACAAGCTTCTGAAAGAAAGAGGCTGGCAGCAATTGTACTTTGCAATCTTCATTGCCATCCATCATACAAAATTCATTTCTGCTTCCCTCCCCACAGGTGGACAACACAGTCATGACAGACCAGAAGACCCTGATCATATGTACTCTCATGCTTATATAAGTATATAATGTGATGAGTAAAACATATCTCCAGTAAAAGGGGAATGTTTTTAAATGGTGTCCAGGAGACAGTCCTAATACATGTCCAAGTTTTTCACCAGCTTGAATAGTATGTGTTTCAGTTCCTTTCAAATTATTTTTTTTAAAAATTATTTATTAATCATTTTTGAAAAGAAGGAAGAAAAGTTGAACAAGCAAGCAAACAAAAAAGAAAGAAAAGGATTGCTCCAAATAGTCATGCACTTACAACCATTTGTTTAGTGGCTGTTTAAGGTTACAACAACACTGAAAAAATGACTTATGACAGATCCTTAAAGTTTTGCTGCAATATCTCCCGGTCACATGATCAAAATTTGGGCACTTTGCAAAACTGGCTTTATTTACAGTGGTTGCAGCTTCTTAGGGTCATGTGATTGCCATTTGTGACTTTCCCAGCTGCTTCTGACAAGCAAAGACAATGGGGAAAACTGGATTCACTTAATGTCCATGTGATTCACTTAACCTAGGGATCTTCAAACTTGACAGCTTTAAGATTTGTGGGCTTCAACTCCCAGAATTCCTCCTCCAGTCATGTTAGTGCTGGAATTCTGGGAGTTGAAGTCTGTAAGTCTTAAACTTGCCAAATTTGAACACCCTTGACTTAATCATTGCAGTGATTCACTTAACAATGATGGCAAAAAATGTAAAATCGGACACAATTCACTTTACTTAGCAATGAAATTTCTCGTCCCAATTGCAGTGGTAACTTGAAGATGACCTGAACAGAAATATAGTATCTATAAGTGAGTGCAGGAATTAACTGTACAATACATTGTTGATGATAAATTATTTATTAAAAAACACATGAAATCATTTTACATCACATTACAACAATATAGTGTAAAACTGACCATATCAAAATTATGTACCTCAGTCCCCTTAATCCAATTTTGTAACTTTTCAGTTTAGCCAATCCATTTGACTAGAATTTGTATTTCTCTCACTCCCTTTTTGTGGCTATTTTTTCAATTTGTATAACACAATTAGTGAATAACAACATTTTGGAACTCTCCAGGGTAAAAAGAGCTTTCTGTGCGCTCTATAGTCTTTTAATTTTTATACCACTCTTCTGCCCCTTGTCCCAAATTATCTGATGATGAATATTTCGTATGTATATATTTGTTGAAAACCCTTTCCAAATCTCCTTTTTTGTTTGATTACTTAGTTGTGTCTATGCAGATTCACAGTCATCCAGGTCATGGTTGTCCCAAAGATGCTTTTTCAAAAGGCAACTGGAGCCTTCTTGGGACAGCCAAAAGGACTGTGTTTCGTCTGTTGCAAGAAGGCTCCACACCCATTTGCACTCCTCAGGTGATCCTGAGGACAAAGATAAACCTCCAGGTGGCCTTAATGATTCTCTCAAAATATGCAAATGACCAGCTGTCTGCAAGGAATATAAATCCTTCCATTCCCCCCATCCAGTCAGAGCTGAAGAAGCTTCATGGATGAGAAGTGAAATGTCCTCAAAGAAAAACAAATCTAGTTGCCTCTTGAACAAGCACTTTGGGTTATTTAATTGTAATCCCTTACCTTAAGGTCTTCCTCCTTCCTTTTGCTTTTTAACATTTCTCCATACAACTTTATCCATACATTCTGTTCACTAGATGGGATTGTCTATCAGGTACATTGGTGATACTACAGTCTTAAGCCCATGTCCCACTGCACCAACGGATGCAAAGAGGATGTAAAACGTTAAAAAAAGCTTGCCATCTGCTGGAAAAAGCGATGCATCCGTTGTGTACTCATTGCATACATGTTTCATACGCTCTATCCCTCCAGCATCCATCCACTGAGATTTCATCTGCCGCCCAAGAAGTTCTGAGTTGCACAAAACTTTGTGAACGGATGAACTTTCCACTGTGTACGATGTAAATCCGTGACATCCGAACAGCAAACATTCTATGTCCGTTTATCATCCGTTAAAGCCCCTGTCACCACTGCACCAACGGATGCAAGAGGATGTAAAACGGACAAAAAAAGCTTGCCATCCGTTGGTTAACGCAATGTATCCGTTCTGTACTCACTGCCTCCATTTTGCTTCCTCTCTATCTGTCCAGCATCCGTCTATTGACATTTCATCCGCTCAGAAAGTTTTGAGCTGCTCAAACTTTTGCGTGGAAAATGTATCCAATTCGTCCGTTCTGCATCCGCTAGGCATCCGCTAGGCATCCGTTCTACATCCGTTACGCATCTGCTATATCCGCTAGGCATCCATTCCGCATCTGCGCAACTCACATCCGCTCGACGCAGGGAGGAAGCGGAACGGAGGCAGAAACAGATGCATAACGGATGCCTAGCGGAAACAAAGCGTTTAAAATGGAAAAAACGTTCGCAGAGGGGACCTATCTCGGATATTAAGGATGCCTAGAGGATGCCTAGAGGATGCCTAGAGGATGCAAAGGGACACCTATACTGCCTAGAAAAAGGGGGAGCAACTCATCTGCATCTCACTTTCAGACCAGCAGACCAGCTGTGCAGACCTCTGCAGCCTTCATCTGACTCTTTCCTCTTCCACAGCATCCAGTCATGTCACCATGGATCGTAACACAGTCCTTTCAACTACAGGCTGTCCAGGGCAAGGCGGGTGGTGGACAATGCCTTTGGCATCCTGGCCAACAGGTTCCAAGTACTTCTCACCACCATGCAGCATCGCCCAGAGACCGTGAGGAGGACGTGGAAGCTTGCTGCATCCCTGCACAATCTCAGCGCACCCGCTACCCTGTCTTGCAGAACAGGCTCGTGGACCTCCAACAAGGCAATGGGGACATGGAGCCTGGGAATGGAGGCAAGGGCGAAACCTGATAGACACTGAGGATGTGCAAGGCCCCAACAGAGCTTCAAGTGAAGGGAAGAAGCAGCGCAACCTCCTGAGACACTGGTGCAACTCCCCAGCTGGAGCAGTGGAGTGGCAAGAGAGGATGGTATGTTCAAATATGTGGATCAATGCTTACATTAGTATTGATAATGAAGGGCCATAGGTGTGGTACCTGGAGGGTGACCATACAGTCCCACTATGCTTGCACTGGAGGTTTACTCATCCACAGCTATCTTCACCATCCCAGAGGTATCTTAATCCATCCCAAAGGTACCCTGCACATCCCACAGCTATTACCCACCCCACAGGTATCCCTGCCCATCCCACTGCTATCTTAACCATCCCGCAAGCATGCAAAGGCTTAAACCATTTCTAAAAGTTCCCACCAAGACTTTATTGACATAAATAAATGAAGCAAGTGTGTGAAGCAAAGATAAACTTTATTAATAACAAGCTGTAAAAGAAAAATGACCCAAGTGAAGTGTCCAAATAAAGACTACAGTTAGCACCCAGTCTCTGGCACTCCTCTTGGTCACTCGAGGTGTGCCCAGTCTCAGGGGTGAAGGGTCCAGGTGCTGTGAGGTGGGTGCTGCTGGAGTGCTGGTCTGAAGCACCACTGGGGTGCCTGGCCCCGAGAGGACAACAGGGGACGGTGTGTTGAGAAAGCTCTCAGACAGCTGGCTCAGCCCCGTGATGTTGAGAGCTCCTTCCTCCATGCCCATGTGGTGTCAGCCCCAGTACCGAGGACAGATGTAGCTGAGGCCGGGCTTGGCTGTGGGGTGGAGGAAGAAGCAGTGTAGTGGGGCTGTCTGGTCTGCAGCTGTGTGAGGACTGGCGTTGGGTGCATCTGTGGCGTGGGTTGGCATTGGTGGCATCGGTGGCATCATTTGGCATGGGTGGCATTGGTGGCATCGGTGGACCGGTGGCAACGATGTCGTCCGATGACTCTGTGCCTGGACTGGGAAGGGCTGCTGCCTGTGCTGCTGAACCTCCTGGTAGCCGTAGCCCTGGTAGGTGAGGGCCCTGTGGAAAGCCTTGGAAATGGATGGGAGGGACATCACTTGGGGTGGAGAATCAGACCTGGACTGGGTGGGAGCAGGTTCCTCTGGATCTGGAGGGTTGTGAAGCAGCTCGGTGATCCTGTCCTTCACCACCTGGTACTGGGGTTTCGCCACGTCCGTGAGGGTCTGTTTGACATAGGTGAGGAAGGGCTTGCGGTTGAAGGGATGAGGAGTCGGTGTGGACCAGCTGAGAGAGGAGATCATGCTGCTCCGTGGTGTCCCTGATCTCCAGCAGGACAGTGTGGCTCTGCCCCTCCTGCTGTCTGCCTTTCTGTGGAGGTGGAGCTGGGGGTGGTGGATGCGGCAACTGCTGTGGTGGACGCGATGTCTCCTTTCTCCACCACCCACGGGAGTCCTCCACGTGGTCCACCACGGTTACAACACCTGTCCACGGGTTCTCCGTCGTGGCACGCTCCACAGAAACCTGCTGGAGACAGGGACTGACTCTTGGCCGGAGGAGGACTGGCACTCAGCAGGC
Source organism: Laticauda laticaudata (assembly GCA_004320025.1). Classification (NCBI taxonomy): domain Eukaryota; kingdom Metazoa; phylum Chordata; class Lepidosauria; order Squamata; family Elapidae; genus Laticauda; species Laticauda laticaudata. The sequence goes on along the minus strand of BHFT01052992.1, from coordinate 5,451 downwards.
TGCCGAGAAGAGAGGGTAGACAGAGGGGCTCCTGGTTGCTCCTCGGGCAGATCTCACACTCCAGGAAGCTGCACTTGGCTATGACGTAGGTCTCATCTGTGGCCTGGCCAGATTTCTTCAGGTGTAGCTTCCCGTACCAGGTGTGCATGTGCTTCCACCAGCCGAGGAGCACATCCGATGTGTAGCCCAGACTCTCCGCCTTCTCTCTCCAAGCAGCCTGCTTCCTTTTGGTGTCCCTGTACAGCCGATGTCCCTTCCGCCACAGATGAGTCATTCTCTTCTCAGCCACTCCAGCACCTCATCCTCGTGTTCCTCCTCAATAAAGTACTGCCTCCTCTCCCGTTGTCGCATACGCCTCTTCTCCCTTTGGCAGGACCAGATGGGCCCTCATCAGAGGGGCTCCCAGGTAGTAGGGGCTGCTCCTCCACACCACCAGCAGCAGCAGCACCAGCAGGATCATCATCATCATCATCATCACCAGCAGGATCATAATCATCATCAGCAGCAGCAGCAGCAGCAGGATCATCATCATCAGCAGCAGCAGCAGCAGGATATCATCATCATCATCAGCAGCACAGCAGAGCAGCACCAGCACCAGCAGGACCAGGATCAGCAGCAGCAGAGTGAGCACCAGCCGCCAGCAAGACCAGGAGCATGAGCAGCAGCACAGCACGAGCAAGGACCTGGAGCACGAGCAGGAGAGAAGACCAGGAGCACGAGCAGGACGAGCAGTCCAGGAGCACGAGCAGGACCAGCAGGACGCAGCAGCAGCTTTCAGCAGAGTACGCAGCAGCAGAAGCACCACCGCCAGGAGCAGCTTCAGCAGAGTACGCAGACAGAAGCACCACCGCCAGGAGCAGCTTCAGCAGAAGCTCCAGCACAGAAGAATGAGCCCGAGCAGCAGAAGCCCCAGCAGAAGCAAAGTCAGGGACAGGGGGCGGGGAGGGTGGCCCTGTCCCTCTTGCCAGGGATGGCGGCAGGTTGCTGAGGCTTTCTCTTCTTCCCCATGGTTGTGGAGTGCTGCTGGAGGAGGCTGGCAGGGAGTGGCTGGCACCAAGGCTGGCAGGAAAGGCTGGCGGAAAGCCTGGCAGGAAGGCTGGCAGGAAGCCTAGCAGGAAGGCAGGCAGGCAGGAAGGCACCAAGGCTGGCAGACAGACTGGCTGGCAGGGAGGCTGGCAGGCACCAAGGCTGGCAGGAAGCCTGGCAGGCACCAAGGCTGGCAGGAAGCCTGGCAGGAAGCCTGGCAGGAAGCCTGGTAGGCAGGCTGGCAGGAAGCCTGGCAGGAAGCCTGGCAGGAAGGCAGGCAGGCAGCACCAGGCTGGCAGCAGACGGCTTGCAGGGAGGCTGGAAGGCAGGCTGGCAGCAAGGCTGGCAGGCTGGCAGCACGGCTGGCAAGGCAGGCAGAGAGCAAGGCTGGCAAGAAGCTGGCCAGGAGGCTCGAGCCAGGCTGGCAGGAAGGCTGGCAGGAAGGCTTGCAGGCAGGCATGCAGGCAGGGCAGGCAAGGACTCGATGTATCCGGCAGTAGGTCTTTCCTCTGAATGCTGGCCACGTGCGAGCTGCTTCCCTTTATATCCGCGTGGCTTACACAATAAATCCCCCCGCATGCGGAATTAACGCTCGGGCATCTGTTCGGCTTCTGCTGTGCATCCGCTAGGCTTCCGCTGTGCATCTGCTTCATCCGCTCTGCATCCGCTCTGCATCCGCTGTATCCGTTCCGCATCTGCTTTGCTGAGGTCCCCCGGAAGCCTAGCAGATGCGCCATCACTCCTATCCGCTTCCATCCGCTGGGCTTCCGTTCTGCATCCGCTTTCCATCTGCTCTGCGCTCCTCCCCGTGTCCGTTCCTTTCGTGTTATCCGCTCCGGTTATGCAAATTTTGCCCCATTTTGAGAGCGATAACAACGGATGGAACATTTTGTTTGTCTGTTGTGTCCTTTTTACTAACTTTTTGCATCCGTGGGCATGTGACAGGGCCTTAATCATCTGCTGTATGCTCTCTGCATCCTCTGGCATCCTCGCAACTCACATCCGGTTGCAGCTGAAAACGGAAAGAGGGAGAAAAAAAAGGTACACGGAATGTCTACACAGCGTTAGTAGCACGGAATAGAAAGGATGCGCAGTGAACGGTTTGCATCTGATATACATCCACTAGGCTTCCTATGAACTCCGTTTAACATCCCCGCTACAATACTACCCACATCCTTCTTTTCCGTTCTGTTTATGCAAATTTTACCACTTTTTGGAGCGGATGACAACGGATGGAGGCCACCCCCGAAATTTTGCTCATCCGCTGTGTCCTTTATGCATACATTTTGCATCCGTTGGCCAGTGGGACCTAGCCTTTAAGTGTGATTGTATCAGCCATCAGTGGGTCTTTCTAGCTATAAGATATCACTAGTTTACTGTGTAAAATAGAACCTTTGATATGATGTAATACCACTATAAGTGACAAAGAGAAGACTGCCATAATGTTCTAGAGTCATATAAGAATTCTTTATCTGCATTCATAGGAGGCACATGTCCTATTTGGAAGATACTCTGAAAGGCAATGGCTACATCCCTAATTTAGGGAGGTCCAATCAAGGTCCAAGCATATTAAGTTAATATGTCTATCACTGACAAGATGACTATTGGTTTATTTGTATTAAAATCTACCCTTGTAGATTTATGAAGGATATAAATCTGACTGGTTTTGATGTTTTCTGTCCTTTTCAAATAGGAAATTCACAGCCTTATAACTTCATACATGAACAGATGTGTAGTAAAAGCTATTTCATACTCCAAAAATTTGAGAAAATCAACACACTACAGTTTAAAAAGATAATTGTGTTGATAATGTAAATATAAAGAGTTCAGAGAACATTTCTATATCACCAGAAGCAAGCCTTCACTAACATCTTCAGAAAAAATATTATAACACACCATCTTACAATATGTGCTCCTTTCTGGCTGGCCTGAATCCCATGGATCAGAGTTTAAGTAATAAATAGACAAATCTTCATTTGAAATGGCTGCAGTCTAGATCATAGTCAAAATAATATGACTTCTTAGCTAGAATGGAATTGCATGCACCTAAAATACCACATGTTGTACATACCCTGGTAACATTTTTTTTTATTTTGAGTTCCCTTAGACACTGCTTTCATTTTATCCCAAGCCCGCGAGTAAAAAAAAGGTTAAGATAGTTTGGATTATACCATTGTTTTCTTATGCCCCTCCCTTTTCTCACACATTTCAAAAGCAATTGTGCAAAAGTAGGAATCCATTAAGATAACCAGTCAAAGGGAATCAAAATGTTGAAGTTTCCTTAATAATCTACCAACTGGTGATGTCATAACTTTTGTAGCTCAGGTCTGGTAGTTATAATTACCTTGGAAGGAAGTCAGCGAACTGCAGTAAAAGGAAGCACTAAACATATACAATGAAGAGTTCAATCTACCTATGAGTCAGACAGGAATATGCAAATCTGAGATAGATACACTTATAATACAAGCTTGAATTATCTGGAGTATGAAAGCTTATTTTTCTACCTGATAAAGGAATTTTCCTGAATTTAAAAGGAGAAGAATTGCCCAGATAAATCTTCAAAACAGTGCATTAAATTTCTGAAAATACATTTTAAAATACAGGGGAGGGTGTACATGCGAGGGTGTACCTTGCATTTTGGGTGTGCACGTGCACATTTTGGGCACTCGGTGCCAAAAAGGTTCACCATCACTGCCTTCGGGATGCAGGATCAAGAACTATTGAGTGAAAAAAATGAAGACAAAATGTTAGACCTTGGAAGTCTTGTATAATCAGATACTACTGTAGACCATTATCATAATCTGGGGTTTGGTTACTTAAGCCCATGTCACAGTGAACCAACGGATGCAAAGAGGATGTAAAACGGACAAAAAACCTTGCCATCTGTTCAAAACGCAATGTAATCACTGCTCCGTTTTGCTTCCCTCCGTCTATATCCGTTCGCGATGCATGCATTTATTGGACGTTTCAGTCCGCTCCAAAGAGTTTTGGGACTGCCTAAACTACTTGTTGTTGCGGAATAACTCGGTTATACTCGAGTTTGTCCTTTCTAGCATACGTTTGCTAAGCATTACCTATGTAACGATACGACATGCGTTGACGACGCTATAGCCGCTCTACTATCCGCTCCTTAGGCATCCGCTGCCGCATCGCGCAACTCCGCATCACCCGACACAAGGGAGGGCAAGCGGAACAGACGGCGCAACAGATACAGAACGGATGCAGAAACAGAGAACAAAAGCGTTTCCAAACGGAAAAATGTTAGGCAGAGGGCGATCGGTATGAAATGGCCTCAGGATGCCATTAGAACGGATGCTGCAGAGTGTGAGAATGCCTAGAGGCATTGCCAGAGAGGCAAGGACACCTAATACTGCCTTTCTCAATAAGAGGGGCGATGCCATACATCTCGCTCTGCACTACTATTGCAAATGAACAGCCAGTCCCAGCGGTGCAGACCTCTGCAGCCTTTCATTCTGGCTTTCTGAATCTTCCACAGCATCCAGTCATTGTCCGACCGTGGATTGTAACCATATATCAGTTCCAGCGAAGCCACCATCGTTCTAACACAGGGTGCCGAAGCCAGTCTGCAGGCTCTCTTTGACACTACTTGCAAGAAGACCACAAGATAAACACCCAAAAAGAGTCTGGATCGAGAAATGGTTCACCAGAAGAGCAGAGGACGGGACTGCTAACAACAAGCCTGATGGTGGAGCTCAGGAGCGAAGAACACTCGTGCGATTCCAGAACTCTCATTGAGGACGGCCTCCAGCCATGTTTGACGAAGTTGTCAGCGCCTGGACACCGCAGGTTGACCAAGGCAAACAGCCAGCCTCCCAGCCAGCCTGGAACCTGGGCTCAAGATAGCATTACTCTGCGCCACCTGGCCTCAGGAACCTCCTACAAAGACAATGCAGTACGGCTGGAGGCGGTTGCCATCCAACAGCCATCAGCAGAGTCTCTTGATGGTGACAGAGAAGTGGTGCAGCTTAGCAGCGCATACACGTCGAAGAAATACAAGGAGAGAGCTTCGTCCAAGTTGCGCGCGTGACTTCCTCACTGAGAAGAGGCTGGAAGGAAGTATGCAGAGGCAGTGGTATCCACGAAATGTGTAACTGTACCAACAAGACGGTGTGGGATGCGCATACGTGATGAGCAAGGCACGGGCTTGTCAATCTCCAAACCGCGAACTTGGCTCCTAACTTATTTCAACTCCAAGGGCTCTTCAGCATCATTCTCTCGCCCATGGTCCATGCTGACTACAAGTTCATGTTTAATAATGCTTCAGGCAGCGGCCTCATCTTTCAGATGCCCAGGTATGACAAACGCCAGTCACTCAAGGAAGGAGCTGGAATTGCAACCTCATCGTGGGCTTTCCAGATCCAGAACCCCTGCCCAACGACACACACGAAGATGTGCCTATAAACT
>BHFT01052991.1:10816-30885 GCA_004320025.1 Laticauda laticaudata | reverse complement strand
ACCAACGGATGGCAAGTGTTTCTCTCCATTTTACATCCTCTTTCCATCCGTTGGTGCAGTGTGACATGGGCTTTACCGAAGATACACAGTTATGAAATGACAACCAGTGTATTGAATTTAAAAAATATAAACCAACCATTACATCTCCCAGTGTTTAAGTGGAAAGTGACAGCAGGAAAAGATAAAGGGCAAACAATCTCTCTATTATGAAGAATACATAACTCAGGAGAATGAATAAAGCACCAAGAAGAATGTATTTCATACATCATAGACACAGCACAATATATCTTAAGAGAAACCATTATTTCTTCATTCAAATCTTTCAAAATATTACCTCCTTTGCTTCAGGGACACTATATGTTTAATCCCTTTTCTATGTAGTTCTCAAAATGCTGTACTTCACAGCAACTCTTTTGAGCTTATCTATTGAAATAGTTAGGAAATGGAACAAAGTCACAAGCATGCAATTAAAACAAAACAAAAGACTTGATTTTGAGTGAGATAAGTCACAACATGCATTGAAAATGGCTGCCCACTCCCTCTGAACGTTTTGAATCTTTTAAAATTTTTAAATAATTTATCTTTTGAGGCACCTTCATTTCTTATGGGATAGTGTTTTAGAATTGTAGGTGCAGAAATCTATTCACCATTGGCTAAAAACAAACTGAGACAAATAGCACATTCTTTTGCTTGATCATCTTGCTACCTCCTGGCAAGCTGAATCCAGAACAGGAGCTATGTAAAGCAGCCAAAACAAGAACAGGTATTTTATATATTTGGGATACACAAACCTTTGGGCACTTGACTCTCCTTCATTACAGGATGAAGCCCTTACATGCTTTAATTCTTAAAAGTTCACAAGACACTTTTTTAAAACAAATTTTATTCAGTTTTTCACATAAAAATAAAAATCTCTTTTTAGTGGGCAACATATTTCCAGGTCATCACCTTTATATACAAATATGAGAGCAATGATACATCCATATATGCAAACCTAATTCTATTATTACCTTTTCCATTCCAAATTTTCAGTAAGGAGAGAAACAAACACATTAATTCTAGCCTTTCATTACTCATCAAAACATCTTTTTGTTTCATTTCAATTATTTCAAATATAATTCTTTAATATTTATTTTAAAAATAAAGATAAACAATATGTATTGCCTAATAATATAATAATGATCATGATAATAAAAAAGTTACCAATGTTTCCCTTGCATTTTAATAGTCTATATTAATTTATTAATTTAGTTGGTTCTTTAATCTGTCATATTCCCTTTCCATCACACATTCTTTTTATAAATTCTAGATTAATACAAATTTTAACACTGAAAAAAAAAGTATAGGTTTCACCCCTTTTACTGTTTTGAGTGTGACACGTCAATGATTAAAATATACCTTTATTCCCTCATCTTAATTCCCAATAAACCATTATTTTTAAGAAGTTACAACAATAATAATTTGGATTCCCAACATTATTTCCCCCCTTAATTTTTATAAAAGTTATCAGTATCTATCCCTCCTTTAATAATCTATATTACCCTATTTTCTAAATATTTTAATTGCAAATATATTATTGTTACCCTTTGTCACCCTGCAGAATTCCCTTTTTAATTCATCAACCGTTATCTCTGAAAAAATGATTTCTTTTCAACATTTTACTATTTCCGTATTTCTTTATTCATGCGCCTGTTTCTTTACTGCTTCTCCTCACCCTCTTTCCCCATATCCTTTCTCATTCAGTTTATATCCCTCTCTTTCTTAATATCTTCCTTTCCCCTTTCTGCTGGGTCTTTTCTGCCTTTCCTGACTTCACAGGTATTCCCCCTTTCGATTGCCTCTTAAATTTCAACTTTTTAACCTTCTTCCCCACTTCTTTGAGGTTTCTTTGTGTTAATTGTCTAAGTTTAAAAATCTTCTCCTTGAATCGACTCCTCCTCCTCTGAAGCTCTTTCTTCTTGTTCTTCAATCGCCATTTCCATTTTTTCTAACACAGAGCAAAGTGATTTGCCTCTTTCCTGTAGTAATTCTCTCATATATTTTTAAGTTCCATTTTTAATTCCCAAAGAATTCCATCACAACACACTCTTATATTTTATGATCGTTAAAGTTCACACACACACAAAACACTTTTACTTTCCTTCTTTCTTCTTTCAATTTTCCAAAGTTCTCATTCCAGCCGAGGGTCTATACCAAAAACATCAATCAATTCCACAGTCAGGTCTTTCCTTGCTTTTTCCTTTATTCTGGTTCTGCTTCTACTTTCTAAGATTCTTACTTTTGTTTCAATATTTCTTTAATGTATATCAACCTTATATCAACACAAGTTCATTCAGAAACAGGATGCTTTCCCTTTTGTTTGAGCTCAAGTTTTTGTCAAAAGTGACACTCTCCATTACACAAAGTCTTCACCTTTTCCCCCTATTTTTTTATTTAGGTTTTTTTGAACCTCAATATTTCTAGTACAGTCCAGTCTCCAATCTGTAAACTTTATTATTATTATTTGACAATCTTAAATCCAGCTTTATTTTATGCCTGTTTATTCCCAAAATATTTTAGTCCAATTTAGTTAAATCTTTAGTTCCAGCTTCTTCCTTTTCCAGTTCGAAGCCTGCTTAGCTGTCAAAATATTTTCTTTTTTTCCCCTGTCCCTTTGTAATTTCACCGCTCACTTTTCTTTTCTTAAAAATCCATGTTACCTTAATCCCGGGTACTTTTAGTTTAGTTGTATTGCCCAGTTGTCCCAGTTCAGATGTTATCCACCTCTTTCTTCCCTCCTGCACAAATCTTAATCCAGCGGAGTCCTCCTTTTCGGGGTGGCCATTTTAAACCACCGCTGCAGTCTTCTTCAGGGGAAAAAAGACCAAGCCCAGGGGCGGAGATGCGGCTCCCCTCAACCTGGCTTGCGTCTTCCTCTTACTCCGCCACCTCTCCAAGGCAACTTCAGCCTGTAATCGTAATAATCGGGGCTCTCCAACAAAAGAGCACGGACTATAGCTGCAGAGAGTCATGATCTATGGTCCGTCACAAGACATTTGGTGAGTGTGTGTAAGTGTAAGTTGCTTTGAATGAGTACTAGTTTATTTCAAACCTCCAACACATGGCAAATTAAAATACATAATTGGGCTGTACTCTAGAGACATATTGTGGATAGAAGAATTGTGAAGGGAAAATGCAGTTGGGGAAATACATATCACTAAGAAGCCTGTGTGCTCTTCTTTTGTTGAACAAAATGCAACTTATTCTCATATTATGTTGCTTCTTCTTTATATTTGTGTCATTAGTTTAGCACCGATTATTGATGTTTCTCCCTCCAGTTTTCAAACCATGCTCATCTTCTTTCAATCCAGCCTTCTACAATATGTATTCAGCATATAGGTTAAATAAATAAGAAGAGTATATGTAGCTTTGTTTCACTTCTTTGTTTCCCTAGAGCCAGTCAGTTTTGCTATGTCCAGTGGCATTGAAACTTCCTGCCATGTGTATAGATTTTACATGAAGGACTATGAGATCCCACTTTCCTAAAGTCATTCTGTAGTTTCACATGGTTAACACAACAATTAATGAAGCACATCTTGATTTCTTTTGGATGCTTTTTGGCTTTCTCAATTGTCTGGCAAGAATCAGCAATGGTCTCTTGTTCCTCAGATATTTATATCTGAACATCTGACATTTCCTTTTCGATGTACAGCTTCACTCTGCATTGAATGATCCTAAGTATTATTATGCTAGGATGTGAAATTAAAGATCTGTGTACTCTGTTAAGTTTTCTATCTTTAGCATTGGTATATAGATATATTGGCTCTCTTTTGTTGTCTGTTGTGTCTTTCGTCACGTTGGCTTTGCTGGTATAGCTGGTTAAAACTATTACCAATTCCTCTGTTGTGTTTGCCATATTCTGATAGATGTTATATCAGTTCCTTTAGCTTTCTGACTTGGTAATACTATAGTGCTCATCTAACTTCTTCTAGCATTATTCTTATAAATAGGGAATATCTTCTAAGGTATCTTACATGTTTACCTATCCATGCTGTATACAGTTTTGAGTATTTCTGTTCATTTGTTCATTTCTGTCAGATCTTCTTTTAATCAATTATTTGTTCAGTAGAGCAATTTGAGATATTAGAATCTCATGCTGAGTTCAAAGAAGTTTGGAAGACCCCCCTGTTTTTTGTATCTGTTTCCAACTTCAATGTATTTATATATTTTCTTATAATACTATTTCTTGTTTCTTTTAACATCTCTGTAAAATTTTCCCTGAGATTTTGTCTTTCTTTCTTTGACTACTCTTCTCCTCTTGGTAATTTCACTATCTGTTTTGATGTCCAGTTCATTTTGTCTCTTACTCTTTGGAAATTTCTTTCACAATCATCCTTAATAACTTTGATTTTATTACACAGTTTATCTGGCTGCCTATCAATGATGTTCAGGACTTTACAGATATTCCTGATGTTCTTCTTTAACATAGTGGGTACATGTTCAAGATTGTAAATTAATTGATTTTGTTCTTTTGCTATAATTTGATTTGGAACTTGCACATGTTGTGCTTCTGCAATTTATCTCTGGCCTTATCTTTACTATTATAATTGAACTCTTCTACCTTCTCATATCAAATTAGCTTGACAAAAGCAGATAAATAATTTTCCTATTTCATTCATGTTGAATATATTATCTTAATTTATGGGGCTACCTTTGAAAAGTATCAAGTATCATTCTGTTGCTGGTGCAGAATGTAGTTGTGTAAGAGTTTTGTGTGTTTTGAGACCTGTGCATGTAACTCTTGTGTGTGAGCTCCATTGGATGCCAGTTTTCAGTTCAATTAAAGATGTTGGTTATTACCTTTAAAGCTCTTCATAGCATGGGACCAGGTTACTTGAGAAATCCTCTTGTCCCAATTACATCAAGCCATCCCATCTTCTCAAGCAGAGTGGATATGTTAAAAATCATTTAAGAAATTTTGACTGGAGAAATATTGGAAGCAAGCCTTCTCTGCTGCAACCCCTGCCCTTTGGAATAGCTTGCCCCCAGAGTGAAGTTACCACCCCTTCTTTTTGCCTTCTGGAAAAGCATGAAGATCTGCTCAGCCAATTAGTGTAGGGACTGAAGAATGGCAACTTGGATTGATGACCCACCTGCCATTTAACTCACTTTCTGAAGTCTTATTTTTATCCTGTTCTTCACTCTGTTTTAATTTAATTCTGCTTTTAATTGTGACTCTTTTATGTGATTTTCTGGTTTCCATTTGTAAACTGTCTAACATTATTTGGATAGTGAGATGACTGGTGCTTAAATTTGATAAATAAATGCTTCCTAGGTCAGATATTATATCTATGTTTTTCTCCATTCCAACTTCAATATTCTTGTTTCCAAATAAAAACAATATATCTTGCTTGTGTTTTCTGAGATTTTAGATTGAATTTAACCACATAATTTGTCAAATCCATCTTATATTCAATCATTGGAGTATAAACATGGACAACTATCATATTAAAAGGTTGCCTGTGAAATCTAATTGAATATTTTTGGTCACTGACCACATTGTACTCAAGTGTTGCCTTTGCAATCTCCTTTCTTTCTGTGAATATAGCACTTTTCTTTCCTTTTTTTTGTCCTGAGTAGTAAGCTGTATGATATTCTGTCTGAAAACACCTGATTTCAATCCATTTCAATTCACTGATGCTTAAAATGTCACTGAGCACCTGATTCACTTCATCTTTTATTGTGTTGAGCTTTTCCCTGTTCATGCATCTTACATACCATGTTTGCATTGTAATTCTGTATTTGGAGCTTCAAATATCTTTTTCCTACATGGCAATGTAATCAACTAGGTATCCTGAAGACTTTAATTTATCTTAGTTAATATTCATCTTTAATACCCAGAAAGATTTTGAGCTTTTTCTCAGTAGCTTATTGAATGGCATTCAGTAAGAAAGCGGATCATCAGGTGCTGTATTATCAATCACATTAGACACCACCATCTCAGTATCCAAAACATTATTTTGTCTATCCATATGATTTTCTTGGTAAAATACAGGAATGGTATCATTGTCTTCTTCTTACATTATGAATTTTTATCTGTGCCATTGATACTAAAGTGATCCTCCACTTCTGACATTCTCCTATAATATTATTTGATACAAATGCCTGCTTGCCTTTGTTGGGTAGCTTGAATGACCTTCACACTTGGGTAACCCTGCTGGGATAATATATTCTTGGTATATAATTACGATATTCTTTGATTAGCCCACCAGGAACATCTCCATAGCATAATGGGCTTGAAGGAAAATGCTTCATGACTTCCAGTTACTAGTTGCACTGTGCCTGCAATTCTGTTTCTGTTGCAGAGTATTTCCTGGTGTCAGTGTAATACTGACTGGCTTGTAATTGGCTGATTCTTTCTTTCCTCTTTCTGAATGCGCACCATCTGCTTGTCTCCATTCCTCTGATGTTTCATGGGTTGCCAGGATTTCTCAAAAATTATACCTAAAGGTCTAGTCTATCAGATGTTTTTCCCAGAATCCAAGGGTGCAATTTATTTGCAGCTGGGGATTTAAACTCATTGAGTGCTAAAATGTGTCTCTTGGTCATCTTTCTATTTATCTTAAATTTCAATCCTACTCTCATCTTGACTGTCAGATTTCTTGCTAGAATACATAGTTCTGTTGTTGTTGGAACTAACTTGCATAAAAAATGGAGCGAGGTAGCTTTGGCATTTCTTTATTATAAGAAAAAAATTTTGGGGGGGGTTTCTTCATCGAACAGCTGGCATATGGGTGCTTTTATTATCTCTTATTTTGAACACAGCTTTTCTTGCTCCTATGTTTTCATTTTTTCTTTTCACTGGAATTGCTTCACATTGTGCTTTAATGTCTTTTTTAAAACTTGCACCCACCTTAATTTTTTCTCCATCAACCTTTCTTTTTGTAGTGTTATTTAAGAGCTGTGTCTGACCACCCATTTTATATAATTTAGATCTGGGTAGCTCACAACAAAATAAAAATAAAGTATAGAAAAATAAGGCTATTTTGCACAATGAAGATGTAATAACACTCTTATTCCAAATATAAATGTGCTTTGGTCACCACCATCCTGGCCTGGGGAATGCCTGCAAGGAAGAACCATGCCTTAACCAAGTTCTGGAAGGCTAGGGGCTTTTCAGATCTTGCAGGGGGGATGCCGTTCCACAAGGCAAACACAACTTATGGAGAAAGCCTGTCTCTTATGTCCAACTAAATGAGATTGTTTAATATAGGAGACCTGGAGCACACTAGAGGAGACATCTACCTTTCTATCTGTTATAGTAGAATGTGTAGATGTCCTCAGGGAGAGATGGTCTCTCAGATTTTTGGGTCCCTTCCATGTAGGGGCTTTAAAAGTGCTAAGCATCATTTAAATTGCACTCAAAAGAAAATAGACAATGAGCAGTGGCATAACATAGTCATTGAGCACCCAGAATCATGCATAGCATTGCATTCTGGAGCAGGTGAAGCTTCCAGGTGGTCTTCAAGAAAACTTCCATGGAACAAGCATTGTATTAATCCAGTTGGAAAATAATTAAGGTATGAGTGACTGTGAACAAAGGCTCTGAGTCCAAGAATTAATGCAATTAATTCAATTAATGAACTAGATGGATTTGCATAAAGGCTTCCTCAACCACAGCCTCCACCTGTTCCTTGAACAGGAGCTGTGAATCCAGGAGGAGTTCTAAATTGTGCATCAATTCTGCTTGAGGGAATGCTATCCTGTTAGGAATTAATGATATTAACTCTCCAAACCTAGAGAACCTTAAAACTCACAGCTGGTTTCTTTGTCCTCCAGACCCTTACCAGTTTCAGGCTCTGGGTAAGAACTTGAACATAATTACTTCTCTGACTTGGTACAGAGAAGTACTACTGTTTATCATCAGTATATTGATGGTACCACACCTTGTGCTGCCAAATGAACTTATTCAGAAGCTACAGGAAGTAATTAAATAGGAGAGGTAAGAGAGTCCTAGAGCCCCTATATCCCATATAGAACTTGAATGCCAACTAGAACCAGCCACAGAGAAAAGGGAAGAACAATTGAACAAAAGAACAAAGGAAACCCCCCCCCCCCTTTACTAATTTGGCCTAGAAGGATACCCTCGTTGATTGTATCAAAAGCCACCTAGAGATATTGGAGAACCAGAATTGAACATTCCAAAGATCATCCATAAATGTGACCAGTAGTAGCTCTACTACCTGAGCATGATGGCAATTAATTTGGGGTATAATGGTTCAGCAGTTAAAGAGGCTGAGCTTGTCAGAAAGCTGACAGCCTAGATTAGAGACCTGAGTGCTCAGCAATGGGTGAGTTCCTATTATTTGCCTCAGTTTCTGCCCACCTAGCATGCAAATGCAAATAGATAAACAGGCACCACTTTGGTGGGAAGGTTACAGCATTCCATGTGTCTCAGCATATAGGTATACTAGCCACATGACCATCGAAAGTGTCTTCAGATAATGTTGGCTTCGTCAGCTAAGAAACAGAGATGAATACTGCCCTCTAGAGTGAAATACAACTGGACAGGGGAAACCTTTACCTTTTACCTGAGCCCAATTGAATTGGCTTCCTCCATGCCCTTTAAAACTGAGAAGCCACTTTCCTTAAACAGGGAAGATTGGTGACTGTAACAAATTTGTGCAACACATTTGGACCCAAGGATGGCCTCTTGAGAAAGAGGCAGTTTCTTCAAGGCAGACAGAACTACCTCGCCCACAAAGTGGCACTCAGTGCATCTAGAAGCCAACTGTCTGCCATCTCCAGAGATGCCTTTACCATAACCATAAAGAATACAAATGAACCCTGTTATCGCAAAATGGATACATTACCCAGTTGCTTAAAATACTTCAATCAGAAAGAAGTTGGATACTTGAAGACAATTTATTTTATTATGAAGGACCATTAGGATGTTTAATAATGTATTTTTCTGTCTCTGTTTCAAATACAGCAAGTCCTGGCAAAGTCAACAGAACCAATTAAAGAAAAGGAAGTATTAATAATGTTCAACATGAGGAGAATGTATGAAATCACTATGAGGTTGGCATTACACATCCTTTCAATAAGATATGAGGAAAAGAGCTCTGCCTCTAATTGCAGTCGTGCTGGCAGAAAGAACCGGTCTGTTGAACAAACCGCCTTGAGGAAGAGCAGTGAAATATATCAAAATTTCATTCTCATGTAAAGTATTCACTTCACCTGCAGCATTCATTGCTGGTTTATAGTGCAGTCCCTGCTTTCCCTAAGGAGGGGATTGTAGTGATTACAGACATTAGTCAAATCAAGAATGTATTATACAATACTGTATCACATTCTGAACCCAACCTTTATCCTGATAATTAGACAAAATTAAAGATAAACTCCACAGCCACCCTGTTCAAGTTAATTTAGCCACCAGATGTCACCACTAGGTATAGGATATACTTCATTTTTGAAATGAAAGAGCTCCTAACATAGGTGGTAGGAGACTAGGTATATGAATGGAAGTATTAATAAAATTTTAAATAAAATTAATAAGAATTTCCCAGTCAACATTTGTAGGTGGCCTATTGATTTCTGTGGGTTACAATATAAATGAATTAAAAAACATTCACAAAAACATGTGCAATTTCAGTTTACAAAAAAATAAAAAACTGCTCATAAAAAAATGCTAGCTTTGGGTAACTTCTTCCTATTTAAATGCCCTCTGAAAAGACTGTTTTGATCATCATTGTAAAGGACATAAGGACTGCACTTGACCTCAAAGGGCATGCTGTACAAGAGAGAGGGGTAATGCTGTGAATGTTGTACTCTGGGTTCCAACTCCCACAATTTCTTTCAGGATAGGCACTGGAAAGTTCTCTGCTAAACCATGGAGAATCGACAGCTTTTACCTAGACAAAATGGTCCCAGTCTCAAAAGTCTACTGGCAACCACCACAGATTTATAAGAACCGTTATTCTGCTGAAGCAACCAATGCTATATTGGCTGTTGAGTAGCTACATTCTGTACCAGTTGCAGCTTCTATGTTGTTTTCAGTGGCATACAATGGTTTTCAATTGTATAAAGCAACTTTCAAGGCCATAATTGAGAAATGACAAGCTAGGACCTATTGTTTTAACAGCTTTTTGGTTCAGAAAATAATACTAGTGAAATGTTGACTAAAGCTGGCCAAAAGTTTTCCTGCCCTAGGTTCTATTTCCTATTCCAGCAGGAGCCAGGAGTCCAGAAGAACTTTCAAATTGCATAGCACCTTTTTCAGGAGTAGGATATATCTGTGTCAACACTTCACAGTAGATCAGACTAGGAATACAATGTTACTTAGCTCAGTGCTACTTTTATAATAAAGTTATGATAACCAAATCTTACAAATCTGAATGTGCTTCCTTCTTTCCTTCTGTCCGTCAAGGCCATTATTTTTTTTGTCTGCTTACAACCTGCTTAGAACAAAAAGAAGACCATTCATTGAACTATTTTGACTGACAAGAACAGAGGTGTCAAACTCAATTTCATTGAGGGCCGCATCAGGGTTGTGTTTGACCTCAGAGGGCTAGAGGAGGGGCATGGGGTGTGACCATGGTAGACATAGCCATGGTAGGCATGATACAGGACTCATGTCAGGACAGTTGTGGTGGCCAAGTGCTAAGGCAGTGCTTTCCTGTGACCCTCTTTCATTATCATTATAATCTCCTCCCTTCCTTTTCTTCTTTTTCCTTCCCTCTTCATTCTCCTTTCTTCTTCCTTCCCCTCTTTCCTTATTTTTCCTTCCTTGCTCTCTTCTCATATTTCCTTCTTTTCCTTTGTCTTTCCTCTTTCCCTTCCTTCTTTCATACAGCCTTCCCCAAGCTCCATTTTTGCTGGCAGAGGGCTGCAGGAGACCACTGCAATTGAAAACAGGATGCAGGGTGCATGTGGTCCCCTGAGTTCCATTTTCACTAGTAGATGCACCCTGGGCTGGTCCTTTGCTGTTTCCATGCCAGCCCTGCGGGCCAGATCTAAGCACCCCATGGCCCAGATCTGTGCCAGGGGCCTTCAGTTTGATACTCTTGGGCTAGAGTCAAGATATAAAATATGATAATACTGGACCCAAACCATGAAACATCTCTTCCAGTAGTTTTATGGAGGTCTTTAAAAAGATGACAGAGTTGGCCAAGCCCAGACCAATACACACTGAAGTACACAAGAACTCAACTTTTATTCTCCCATTATCCTGAGTGGAATTTCCCAAACTGGAATGAGCACAACCTAGCAAAACAATGCCTCCAATCTCCTTTTCAGGTTTTGCTGCAGGTTATTTAGAATGACCAAAAATACTTTAAATTTATTGCAAAAAATTATCTTGTTTTTAAGATGCTGCAACTTTTTTTTGATAACTGTGTGGACTATAGCTGCAAAAGCATAAATGAAAGAAAATGGAACCTGATTTATATAATCCATATTAAAACCTAATTAAAAATAATTTGAGTTATGATTTGTTGCAACATGCCAAAAAGCTTAAATAATTGGCAGAATAATAAATACAATGATTAAGCAGGTGATACATAAAAATGATTATGTATCATCAAGTCAGTACTGATTCTTAGTGACCACATAGATTTTCTCCATAATGATCTCTCCCTAATTTGGTCTTTTAGGTTTCCAGTGAAAAACTATTACCATACAATACATTAATTTTAAAAAGTGAATTTCACATATATATCATAATTTCCCTCTTCTGCCGCAAGACAATGTACTGCTGATATTAAGAAAAGCTCTTACACATCCAAATTTTTATGGGTTTAACATATGTATCTTTATTAAAAAGTAAAAGAATTTAGCTGGAATTTTAAAATATGAGATTTCATATATTGACCTTGACTTTTGTGCTTGAAGAATCTGACTCTTACAAATGTAAGATATCTTCTATATTCATAGAGTTTGAAAATCCAATTAGTTATGCAACTAACATTTGATACCTGGGCAAGGATGCTATGAATAACTTCATTAATTCATGTATTTTTTTCTGCCTTTTTTTCTGATTTGTATCTATGTGTCTGTGCATGTGTGCTAGCTGGATATTAATGTCATATGAATGACTTACAAGTGCAGGATATTGCTTATATAAAAAATAAAATAGCTTCATTTGGTTTTTGTCCAATATATGAATATAGCAGTAAATATTCTGGAATTCTGATAAGAGGCAGATTATGTACAGAGATATGCATGCCTAAAGTTTGGATGGAATGGAAAAGTGCAATCACAAATCAGAATGGCTCATGGCTCCCTATAACATAAGAGAGTTATAAATATACATATACATACATACATACATATTGGTACATACAAACACATACACACACACTTTTTTTAAACAGGAAATCTCTAGGAAATACAAAAGTACAATACATTGACTCCTGGGATATGAGACTAATACGGATAGATGGAAAGCTATAGGCTTCCAATATCTCCCCACTCCTTTTTGTTCAGTGCTGATAGAGCCATGTGTGCCCCAGCATGCCTTGTCCTCTCCATTGTGTTTATGCAGTTTATTGTACTAAAGGAGGCCTGACAAGGGTGAAGTCAGATTTTAATAGTCCTTTTATTTGTTTAAAACTGCCAGAGGCTTGCCATTCTATTAGAATGAACATATTTATGTTGCCGTTCTTCATTGGGCTTAAAAGCAGTGCTTTGATGCTGAGTACCATGTGTTCAGATTTTCTTTTAATATTGCCATAAAAGGGCACCAAAAAGGATGCAAAGAATACATATTAGCCATTTAAATTAACCCTTGCTTTATTTGCTGTAAAAAGGAGATTTGTTGCCCCTTTAACCTATTAGCAATAGCTATAGCACTTAGACTTATATACTGCTTTACAGTGCTTTACAGCCCTCTCTAAATGGTCTACAGAGTCAGCTCCCAATAATCTGGGTCCTCATTTTACACACCTTGGAAGGATGAAAGGCTGTCTTTGTCCACTTTGTCAACCTTGAGCCTTGTGAGATTTGAACTGCCAAATTGCAGGCAGCCAGCAGTTAGCAGAAGTAGCCTGCAGTACTGCACTCTAACCACTCTGCCACTCTGATTCATCGTGTTACTATGGCAATTCGCTTTACTACAGTGCAGATGTGGTATTCAACAGGTTCTGACCAGTTCTGGAGAGTCGGTAGTGGAAATTTTGAGTTTTCGGAGAACCAGCAAATACCCCCTCTGACTGAAGATTTTACAGTATTCTTCCCCTGCCACACCCACCAAGCCATGCCCACAGAACCAGTAGTAAAAAAATTGAATCCCACCACTACTACAGTCCATGGCAATTGGGGCAAATGGAATCAGAATAAGGAAAAATATTTTTTAATTGGATATTTATTACTGGATATTTTTCCCTTTCCTTGCTTATGTTCCTATTTCATGTCGGCACGTTTTTGCAAGATGGTTAACCATTTCTAATTAAAAGTCAAAAGTTGCATTATAGCTGGGTGACCATCCTTTGGTAAAGTTACAGTTCATGTGTTTTACAAGCGCAACCTGCATTTTGAAGTAAACACCATTCAGTTCAATCCCAGATAATTATACATAGGATTGTAATTATGCTTAGTAAACCTATTGAGGTGCTTTTATACATAAATTCTCATGAGAACTTATAGTTTTCTGATTTGTAGCCTGGTGCTTTAACTATCAGAACAAACTGGCTCTTGAGTCTTCCATTTAAATATATCCATAAATAAATAAAAAAAGAGACAAACTTTAGGGGGGAAAAATCACAAACACAATTATTAATATAAAAAATGAACTTTTTAAAATTAAATATTAATTCATGAATTTATTAGCAAAACCCATATCAGAAAAAATTTCACCCCATAATTTAGAGATAAATAAAAAGGCTTTTTATCCTTTTTTGACTTGCTGTGAGACAGCCTTCACTGAATTGTTCATGTTTGTAAAATATCCATTGGTATTATCTCTGATAATTATCTCTGATATCTCAGGCTATTTTATTTTAGTTTCTAACTTTTCCTGTGATACATTGGAGATAATAAATATCAGATTTCTTTTACTCGTAACCATAGATTCATCTTCAGTAGCAGTTTATGATGCCTTATATAAATATTCTTGTATTTTGTGACATATTTTTCTGTTGCTATTCTACAGTATACAATTTACTTATTCTCCAATTATCTGAACATAATTTCCACACACACATATAATAGTCTTGTGGGTCTAAAAGAAAAGAGAATGACATAAAGAACAATAAAGTCCACCTTTTGGTTTGACTTTTATCAGGGACAACCAAATGAATTAAAACCCAGCATACGTGAAGGATTACATGATAAGAAAGTATGGCAGGTTAGGGTTAGGGTTAGGTTCCATGGTTTTTTCAAACCTGCTCATTTTCAGAAGTAAGGACCAATTTGCAGAATCATCAGCAATAGGCTTGCTGGCTGACATATGGAAGTCCATATGTCCAAACATGCCAGAGGGCAAGGGGAAGGAATGGACAAAACACATATTGTGATATCCCAATTTAAAATGTAGCTTGTGTTTTTGTGTCTGACATTGGGTCGTCATGAAACAATTTGTTATTTTCCTGTCATCATGGTTAGGAATGGATGCCTATGGTCCTATTGATATAGCTTCCTTCAGTAAACTCACAGGTGTCTGATGAATTCAGTTGATACACTTACATTAGCCTAGGAACAGTGATTGAGATGAGAATTAAAAATTGATTTATTTATTTGCTTAATTCATCAGCTTTAAGAAATATTGGGAAAAAAACCATAAGTGTGGACATATGAAAAGATGAATATATTATAAACTATGAAGCTACTCTGACACAGATCACAGAGCCCAATGTTCTGACCCAGGCTTCTCAAGATCACGAAGCAGACTCCTTGTCATGATGAAACCCCAGCAAAGTTCCAGCAAATAGTCTTTCATGAGATTTCACAACTACAGGCCTTTATCAGGCTTGGAGAGTTGCCAGGCCAAAATCTTCCAAATGCCATGCTATAGCAGCAACTACTTGGCAAGAAGTCAGGAACAGATCTTCACCCTAGTGAATTGAACTAATTGTCTCCTGCAAACACCACTCCCCTTTCACTCCTTTATTCCCTATGGGAGAGATCATCCACCATTCACCTGAGCCTTTACTCCCGAGTCAACCCTTGTCCTTAACTGTTCCCTTCTCCTGGAAGCTCTGTGCATGTGCACACTGGGAACAGGCTCCATCTGTTCTTCTGCCCCACTGATCTCCGACTCTGAAGGCAGCTGATAACTGTCAGATGGCCCTGGCCTCATCTCTGCCTCCGACACAAAGCGCTCATCAGAATCTTCCCAAGACTCCAGGACTGGCCCATGTTCATCCCCAACCTCCTCATTGTCTAAGTCTGCCATCAGCTCTGCTGGCTGCTGGTGGGCCACAACACCCTAAATAGTCTTTCAATATTAAGCATTTTGTAAGCACATCATTCATTGATTACTCAGATTATGTTATTATTGCAACAAATGTTGTATAAAATAAATTGCAAGGCAGTCACATACTATTTATTTTTAAACTATTTCAATTACTTTATTTGTCCTATTTTAGAAGATGAATGATTTCTGTTACTGCAATTACACTGAACAAAGGGATTCTATTTTTACAGAATTTTATTATTGTTTACGCTACTTTCCTACAGTGATTCTGAGCCAGTCTGACAGCAGCTCTAGACTTCGCCATTCCTGAGAAACCAGCAGTATTAGAAAATTAAGCAAAGAGATATATTTCTAACTGCTGAAAAACTATTGCTGTTGTTATTAATTTAGGTTTGAATTGCTGTGGATCATTTTCACTTTGGAAGGCGTTCTTTCTTCCCAGCTCTTGACATTCAAGTCCTGCAAAGGAAATGCTAACTTAATCATTGGCAGTCCCCAGTCCACTTCTATCCGCATAGCAGAGCCCCTTTAACAGGAGAGGAGCTATGCAAAACAGAGACTTTTTTCTCCCTTTTGCTTGGTGTTGTAGGAAAAGAAACTCTTTGTTTCTGCAGAACCTTGAGGTGGAACACTTGCTTCCAGCTTATCAAATCAGAAGAAATGAAAATACCCTGCTTTACCTTCAAACTGTTTCTGCCAGGAGGGGAATGGAATGATACCAGTTTGGAAGCACCCTTGCTGCGATTTTATGAGAGACTGTGGGAAAACAGAGGATGTCATGCTGAAAGGTTTATCTCAGAAAGGCAACTCAGTCCTAATGTGAGAGATGTGGTGAAAAAGCACTTGGAGGAAACTCTGCTTTAATTAACTCACCATAAAGAGATGGCAAAGGTACTCTTTGCAGTTTTCAAGATTCTGAATTTACCTCAGACTAGCATTGAGGATACTTCCTGAAACCAATGTTGTTCTTTGTTCTTGCCAGCTTCATGGGGCTTGACAGATCTTGTTTCTATTTCTTTTTCTTTTCAATTTGTGATTGGCCTCTCTGTGGGGTAGCACTCTGACACAAATTAATTGTCTTGTTTCTTTGCCTGGAAAGGGCCAGTTTGTGAAGCATTTCTGCATATTTAGGTATTCCTTTTCCTCTCTATCTCTCTTTTCCCCATTGGGATGAACTGAAGAGAATCTTCTTTTTTCTAAGGCTATTTTAAAAAGAAGAAAGGTATTTCAAACAATATTATTTTGCATTCTTACAAGTCTCTCTCTATAATATGTATGGAACAATTTTCCCCCTTCCTTAATTTCTTATTGTGTATATATGGTTGCAAAATTCTGAAGAATTGCTAGGTGGCAGCAAAAAGATACAGAAAACTCATGCTCTTTGCTGCTCTGGTCCAGAGATGTTCCAGTGATCCAGTGATGTTCTGGAACTTTGTAACCCAGATCTCATAGCCCCAAAGAAAAATATGAAACACTTTATGGAATCAACCTTGCCAAATAATTCCCATTCTAGATGGTTGCTGAAACTTTTCAGTTTCTACATTATGCCATTTTGACTGTCCAATCCCTCCAAAGCCATTAAAGTAGATTTGCAGATTATCTTCATGTTGCTGATTATAACACTGGAATAAACTGCTGAAACCACAGTGAAGTAGACAGGACTGTTCTTCCAACTGAACAATAGGAATGCAAGGAAATAAATCAAATTTATAATCTGTAATCCTGTGAAATATTCCTCTCATGCAAGAAATCTCAGTGAGATCTGTAAAGATTGCATGATATCATATCATCAGTTACTCAGCCAGGGGCTTTCATCAATCCTCTAATCATTCTTGTTGGCTGAAACTGAAGATAAAATGTGGGAGAAGGAGGTTGAGTTGTTACCCTAAATAGTATGTTGCAGGAACTAGAATTCATTATAAGATTATGTGTATATTTTCACCATTTTTATTTCCTTATTTTAATGTACTGAATGGAATTTCCTCCTTGCCACTGGAGCTTCATTTCTTTCATGGAACCCTATGTCAGGATTTACTTATCAATGAAACTTGTTGGTTATTCTCTGTCCGCAGTTAGTGGAACCTGACACCCTAACAATATGGGTGTGGTCTGCCCATCTATATTGCTTTGATGCAAAAATGTGTAAAATCAGTTACCTATACATTGAACAATGGATATTTGATATTCTTTTAGGAGAGTCTTGCCAAAATTGATATGCAACATCCATAAATAAACGGTTTACAAAAAACTGGGAAAGCTGCTAGAAATTATTACTTTTCCCAGAAATTCCCAGATTCTGGAATTTTCACTCATTGATTACCCAGTTGACAGGAATCCTATTTTTTCCCAGAAGTTCAGGAGTTTCTTGTTCCAATCTGGAGAAAATTCATTGAACACGTTCATCAAGAAAGCTTGGCATTTATATCATGAATGAATCACAGAGATGTGGTCTAATGACAATCTTATCTTGAGAAACCATCCCCACTAAAACTTCCTTTTTTGACATCTAATTTAAATCTTAAAGATGTTTCCAGTCTCTAGGCAAAATGTTCTTGATTTTTGTAATCTACAGTAGAGCAAAAAAGCATAGCTATTTGAAATAGATGCCAGCGCTGTTTATTCAATAAATTAAATGAGCTGGCAAGAAAAAGCCTTGCAAAGAATTAAGCAAAGCTTCTCATTATAAATAGATGTTTAAATCTTGGGATCTTTACACAATTAACTAGTTAGATGACCAGTCAAGCTAGACCAGTCAAGATCATAGAGTCATATATCTATGCTGAGAATAATGAGAGCCTGGTCAGTTATTTGGAGGGTTTGAATTTTCTGGATTACTTTTGTAGCATTTTCCAATCTCCTATGGTCCTCCCTTCTCATTCTTGGTTGATCAGAACTCAGGGCATGCTAGGAGTTTTGACTGGTCAACTCCCTCAAGATATATTATTTTGGTGACCCTCCCTGGGGATTGGCTATTCTTTCTCAGGCCATCCAGTAGTAATTAACAATACAAGAGCAAACAATTGAGACAAACTCAAGGTTAATGGCACCAAACTTGATTGCAGGAAATACAACTTCAGCAACAGAGTGGTCTCTGTCTGCAATACTGTCCCTGATTTTGTGGTTTTTTCCCCAAACCCCAAAAACTTTAACCTTAGACTGTCTACTATTGACCTCACCTCTTTCCTAAGCGGTCTGCTCCTCCAATTAAAATGTGGTTTAAAATACTTGTTTATTTATATAATATTATATATTTATACCTACTTATATCTGGAATAATCACTCTGTATAAAAGTGGGAAATAGATTATTAAGGGATAAGGAGGCTGGCACTGTGCAAATTGTTCATCCCTGAAGAGGAAACAGAGCAAACCTTGGCCAAACTTTTCCATCATCTCCACAGTCTTTTCAGTAGAGTCAATATTCTTGGCTATGTGTTTCCAACCGTTTAAAGGAAAATGTCACTTTTTCATCTCTACCCTTTTAGCCCTGCTAAATCAAATCTATATTTGTCATAAAACAATGAAAAGTGTGTCTGAATTTCAGGAAGCTGTGGTGAAGGATAAGGAAAAAGTCTCCTTCAATGAAGAAGCTGTAGAGCTTTATCACTGAAAAAAGGAATGTTTACTACAATTTGAGTTACACGGCAGCTGAGCTGCAAATAAATCTGGTCAGCTGCCAGTTGGAGTTAATGTTCTGGGATCTCAAATCCAGAGCTGATTATGAAGTGGTGTATAATCTTTGGGGGACGTATGGTGCAAATCACCATATCATTACCTTCCACTGTGTCACTGTGTAAGCTTGAAACTGTTTTGTATCAAAGTCTATTTTACAAGCCATCCTTTCACTTTCAGCTTGGGAAAGAATATTTCTTTGTCAGCAAGGTGATGGAAGCAATCAGCTAACCTTGATTCTTGCTCCAACAAGGTCCACATAGTCATTTGGAGTGCAGCTTTGACAGCAAGGAGTTTTCATTTTTTAATTAGTGTTCATCCAATGGCTTTAAGGAGAAGCCTTGGCAGCTTTATTTCAAGCAACACTCCGGTTTCCATTTGTAGGATCCAAACTGAAAGCAGCAGTGCAGGAAGAAAGTCTTGATGTAGTGTTTTTCAGCAAATAACTGTATTTGTCCCCAGCTTTGCTCAATAATGAAGTTGAGATGTCCAATTTCAGTTCTTCAATACTTACATATACAACCACTTTTTTTTTTTTTTGCACAAAAGCTGTATAACCAGTATAATATTTTCCTCCACTCAGGTTGGATGGCCAAAACTCTCCACAACCATAAAGTAAATGTGTATGCTTGGTTATGTGCCATTAATTAGAAGAAAAGCGGCACTAGTTTCATTTCTCTAACTTTATGCCATTGTCATCCAAAGCTGTTCCCTATCATTTATTTTCTATAGATACTTTATTCTGGGTAATTTCAAATGTGTGCTTATTCTCATCTATGAATAATCTTTTTTTTCAGGGTGACACTGCCAAATATCCATTTTTGATTTTAATTCCCCTCTGTAGTTCATGCTGAAATAATTCAAGTTATGTATTGTGAGAGGATAATGATGTTGGAAGTTGCCTCTCTGGGTGGTGATTCTCATCATATCGCTATTGGTGTCAATAGTGCATAAATTATAGTTTATAAGTTATAGTATGATACTGTTTTCAAAAAAAAAAAAAAAAAA
>BHFT01052991.1:0-10794 GCA_004320025.1 Laticauda laticaudata | reverse complement strand
TTTTAAAAAAAAAAAAAAAAAAATACAAGTAGTTCAGCTTGAATGGTGAGAGTTCTTGCTGTTCCCTGAATTTGGTTGCTTGTTTACAGACATTTCAATCTATTCAGCTAGATTACATTGTCAGTGATACTGAGTATGGGAGTTGTTCCCTGTTTACATACATTAGTTTTCCCTGCCAGTGTTGGTAGGAATGCGGTTTTCTCTTTGATCAGGATATTGTTTTCTTCTTGTTGTTTTTCTTCTGTTTATCCCTGCTTATTTGGATACTGGCTGCTGAAGAGGATGTGTAATGATCTTATTGTCTCCTTAGCTTTTTATTGTTTCTTTTGAATAGTTTATCCATGGTGGCCAAACTTCTCCACTGATGGCTGATGTATTTGAATCCCAAGCTTCCAGGAATTTGGTTGCATTTTTGGATTTAGTTTTCCTTCACTTTCTACGATGCCACTTTCACTTTTGAGAGGAATTGCATTTCAGTAGTTTGAAAAATTGTGGGAGCAGGCAATGGAAGAACATAAACAGGCTTTATGCAACAATTCTTCTAAGAGAAGTAAAAACTTCATGTAGGAGACCTATTTTGGCTGGGTTAGGATTTAAGGAGAAATAGGAGTTTTAGGAAGGAATGGCTGTTCAAGAAAAACTCAAGGAAAGTGATTCCTTTAATACAATATTTATTTGGAGAGCTCTTCATTTATATCTACAGGTTTGAGGTCAACAGAAAGAAATAACTAAAATATCCAGGAAGGAGAAGAGAAAAAATATAGAATAATAGGCAAAAAGATGGAATAACTTAAGATCGTAAGATAACATGCAGTGATAATATACCAGAGAAAAATTACCTCATGGAGGTCATAGTAACAAATAGGGGGAAATTTCCAAAAATCACTATTTTTCAACACATTACAGGTCATGAGACAGTCATGCCATTCAATTAAATTAGAAAGAATAATGTAATTCTTTTACTAGTTCTAAAGTATCATGAGAAGCAATAGCTATGATAAGTAAAAAAATATGAAAGATATATATAAAATCCTTAGGGAACAGCAGGAAAGATAATTTATTACTGGCATTTCTATGCTATTCTATTCCAAAGCAGCTCTGAGCATTATTTTTGATAGAATTTTTTACTTACTTAAAATAGATGAATTGGTCTTGAAACTTTAGGATGCTCATAAAGTTAGAGTTCATACAGCTGTATCTGTGGAATTTAAAAATGTAATAATGATTAGAAGTAGCTCTACAGATACTTAAATAACAATTAAAATAGGACCAACTAGTGGTAATAAGCACCAACAGGTTAACTGAGCATGTCACACAGGCAGATGAAATAGCTTCTGAAATGAATCTGGGAAGTTAACTCTGGAAACTCCTGAGAGGTTTTGTGAGTACTGTTAATTTTTGAGAAATGAAAACTATTTTTGAAAAATACAAGAAATATAAGGATATAATAGAATAACTGATTCTTGAGAGCTGGGAAGTTGGATCTGAATTATGGAAATACTATCCCACAGAACACATTAAATCTTTTTTTTTAAAAAATGCTAGTTCTCTGTGCAATTACACAATTCAGTTCCAGAATGAATTCTAGCCTGAAAAAGCAGTCCATGGATAGACATGATGTATTTAATTCCTTAATGAAATAATGGTGGTATATCCTAGATTTTCAGTTAACAGAGAATATTAATCATCAGGAATCCAAATCTTAGTAATAGGCTCAGTTTTTAAATATTAATATTAGGCATCTGGATTTTTTACCATTAAGTTTAGGATAGATTTTATCCTAAAGCATCTTAAGAAATTTTGGGAATATTTTTATTTAAATCCTCAATCAGCATGTTCATGTGGCTGATAATTATGGTCCCAATTTACATAAAGCACATCAACTTGAATGTCAGAGTTGAATATTTATTTTTGTATTTTGAAAATAAGGGTTAAAGCTTCTTTAAGTTATTTCTAATAGTATGAAGGAACAGAGGAAAATTCAAGGCCAGTGATAGAGGGTCCTTGTTGAGATTTCATTCTAATTTATTGTAAAGAGAAGATCCGGGAAGAATCATACTCATAATGGAAGAATTGATTAAAGAAGATTCTCATAAAAGCTTTCAGTTTCTTATTTTACCCTTAACAGTCCAGGTAGAACCTTAGACATTGGATAGTAAAATGGCTTATTTAATAATATGCATCATTTTATCACAACACTTTGTCATATTTCATATAGATTTTTGTGGTGCACTCCCTTTGAAGACTGCTCAGAAGTTATATTTGGTGGGAAATGCAACAACCTACTTGTTATTTAGTAAGAGCTGTATCTGCACATTATACCTGTGTTGCATGGGCTCATTGGTTACCACTAGGCTTTAGGTGCAATTTAAAGTATTGGCTTTGATCTGCAGCTTCAACCCAATATCCTTCAGGAATGTCTGCTTCTAACCACATTTTTCAGAACAGAGATGCTGAGAGTTGGAAGAGAATGAGACATCAGGACTTTTTAATTGTGATAGCAACCTTCTGAGAAAATTTTCATTAGAGAGTTGGATCATGTCCTCATTGTGATTTTTTTTTACAAAGATTGCTGAAAGAGAGCTATCCAGCAGTGGTTTTGAAGTTTGCTGCAATTCATGACACCTAATTATTATAATATTGTAACCATGAATTATATATTTTTAATAATTTATTTTAGTCACAGTTTTACTACTAAAATTGTCAGTAATTGGTGCTTTTATGTGCAAACCCACCATGAATCCTTTGGGAGTATAGTGATATAAAAATACAGTAAATAACTTATATCTAGATATCTTAGATACAAAAGGAAACATAGAGCTACAGACAAAGATATAGACTCAATCAAAAATAATTACCGGTACATGTCTAACCCTTAACATGTCTAGCCAAACACTTTAAAAAAGAGTGCTTACATTAATAAACATTAAATTTGTCATGTCAGAAATTGAAGCTAAGCCTCACTATTACTTTTGGGATAATAAGTTTGAAAGGGAAAATTACCTAAGCAGGAGAACCTGGGTTTTCTGAGATGTAGTATATAGCAGTTAACTTTCAGTATTAACTAATAGGTTAAGAAAATACTTTCTGCTGTTTGAGATATTTTTGGAACACAGAAATATTACATGAAATGCACAAGAATGTATCTTTTGATATTTCTTTAAATGTGACAGAAGATGTAATTTACATGTACCATACTGTGCGACTCTAGAGGTACAACAATCTAATGTGGTCCTTGGGTTTGATTTTTAGAAATAGAGTGAATCTCAGAAACTAACTTCCAGTAGTTTTATTAACAAAACCAAAATAGAGTCATTATTCAGATGCATACAGGGAGGATGAAGAGGTAGGGCTTCATCCAATGCCGCACTAAATATAACAATAGGCACCAAAAAAAAATCAGGAAGAGGGGAACATTCTAGAATGTAGGATCCTCCAGAATACATCTACAAAGATAGGAATCCAGGATGACTATCAATAATTTGCATGTATTTGGGTGTGGTATTTCATTGCCCTATAGGTAGAGAAACATGGGATTTAGATATAAAGAAAGTGATTAAAATATAGTGAATGGCTATTGATTCAATCATGTAAAATTCTCATAGATTGCTTGGACAAGTCATTGCAGCCTTCTTCTGTTATTCTGCTGTTCTTCAGAAACAGTTTACCATTGCCTGCATTTTAGGACTGAAGAGAGTGACTGGCTCAAGGTAATCCAATTGTACCTGAGATAGGTCTCTTGGTTTCTAGCATAATGCTTTATCCAATACATCAACCAGTGTCTCCTATTGTCATTACACTTTTTAAAAATGATGTAGTTTCTTAAGCTTATCCATCTGATATTGAACTAGTAACTAAAGAACACCCAAGAAACAGACTGCATTTAATTTCAAATGGTTTCCTAAAATTTATGATCCTATGATTCTCAGATGAGAGGACAGATCAGATCTTTCCTTCTGAGCCAAATATTTGGTTTAATATTATTTCTGAAGGAGAAGTTTTGTGGGAGAGACAAACCAGGGTTTTAAAATTCCCATAAACATATCCTAATGACTTGATGTAATTTTCAACTTTTGAAATAAATTGTAGTCTTTATTTTTTGGGGGGGAAAGGGCTTAAGATACATGCTGTCAATCCCAGGAAAGCAAAATGCAAACAATATAAATATGATTTTGGAATAGACAGTCTTAAAAGCATTTGCTGTTAGCCAATGCTAACAGCTGTTAATTTGCTGTTAGCCCCCCCTCCCCTCACTATTTCTTTGCTCACCTCCCACAATTTCATCCTCACAATGTAATGATGGGTTCATTTACATGAAAAGTAAGATGCCACTTGTGGAAATTTTTATACAATTAATATAATAAATTTCAATATTTCCTGAAGTGATGTTGCCTATTCTTACAACACTGATCTAAAAGAATGTTTTCAATTATAATTAAATTGCCAATTTAAACAAAAATACAAATTTTCCAAAGCTTCCCCCTGCTCTCACATATAAGACCACCCACACAGAGTATTATTATCTCTCTGACATCAACTGAGCCTGACAGTCTTTTTTATTTTCAGCATCACATCAGGAGAAAAAGCCTTGGATTTCAAAAGATCTACTCCCAGGAAAAATAATATAGCTCAATACAAGCAAGTTGAGCCCTTTTGAAAAATGATAGCAAGATAATATTGCTAATGGTGTCTGTTCTGGCATATGTCCAAATCTAGTAATTTCCTCTTTCTGCTGGACAAACAAAGGTGAATAGTGCATTTTGTGCTGTATTTTGATACCAAACTTCCATAGCTGTGTCATTAAAGCCTGCTGAAATGAGGTAGTAACAACAGTCAGATAAATAATGATGTGGGAATTGTGATACCACATGGAAGATTTCCCTAGGTTTGGAATGAACTGGAAGGTCTTCGTAAATTTACATGATTCTCTATGATTAAAATTCACTTTCAAAATCTAAAATCCTGGTTAGAAAGAATCTCTCTCCCTCTCCCTCCCTCCCTCCCTCCCTCCATCGTCTATCTTTCAAAAACTAAAACCCTGGTTAGAAAGAATCTCTCACCCTCTCCCTCCCTCCATCGTCTATCTATCTATCTATCTATCTATCTATCTATCTATCTATCTATCTATCTATCTATCTATCTATCTATCTATCTCTGTCTCATCTTGAAGTTGTCCTCCCATCCCCAATAAAGGAATACAATCTTTATTATCTTCTTTTTTGTCCTCCTGGCTTTGCCTTTCTGGAGGGATTCAGAATATCCAAAGAGATATCTGCATGGAGTAGCCTCTGCCATATAAATGAATAAGATGCTTGATTGTGTAGGATTTGTGTGGACATATTTCTCTATTTTTATTGATTAGATTGCTTCTGGATTGGTGCTGTTGTGTTTTCATTAATAATTTCCTTTGCTCCAACATTGATGTTGTCTTTGGGCAGTCAGCTAATATACTTCCAGTGGGGTGTCCCATGTCAAAAACATCAAAACTTTTGTGTTGTTGTTTAAGCCACTGAGGTTGGAGTACACTTTCTTATTTCCTTCTCACAAAAAGTAAAACAAGGTAAGGAGAGGTTGATTTTTGTGGAAGAAAAGTCCATTTACTAGGCTGTTTTTACAACAGTGGTGGATGGTATTATCAAAGTCTTTTAGAACATCAGGGGTTGGGAAGCATTTCAAGATTCATGACAATAGTTCTGTGGAATTGACCTTAAATGCTCCTTATTTCTTAGATATATACTGTATTATTACCTCCAAAGATCAGAGAGCTTTACTTCTGAAAAACAATATATTATATATTTTGCCTTCTGGGTCTAGAATGATATGTGGAGCTATTCCTGAAATAAATAAGCCTACTCCCTTGTTCTGGGAATATTGTTAACAATGAAAATGGAAGATATAAATAAAGCAGGCTTAAAACTGTGGCTATGACAAAAACGTAAAGTCTGCTTTGAGACAAAAATAATTCCTCACAACTTAATAGATATGCTCATTTCATTTCTTGGCATTGGGAATGATGTAGTTTACTACTGCCTTTATATTTACAGTGTAATTATTTTATTTTTGTATTTACTTCTCAGTCTAAGTTTTGTTATGGCATTTGGAGAATCTCTTATGCAAGTACAAACCAGTTCTGAATTAGGTAAATTTTCCTGTCATGATCACAATTTAATCCACATTCTAGGTTTGCATTTTCTTCTCAGCCTCATTGGTTTGTATGTCATGGGATCAGTGTCAAATTCTCTTCCTACAGATTGTCCCAGAGACAGCAAGAGGCTGCAAATATGACATGACCCACGTTATGTTTACACCTAGGATGAAGAACATGCCATAATTTGTAAATTGGGTTCATTTCTCCTCCTCTTTTGGCTGAGAAGATGCAATGCACCATTAGCTGTTCCTAGGTAGGGCTCTTCTCAAAAGTGTCTGACATTTGAAAGAAAGGCTTCCCAGCAGGGAAAGTCAGTCATGTGGAATCCTAATGGGAATTACAGAATTGGTTTCCTGATTAAAAACCTGTGGAAAGATTGTTTCAAAGCCATACTGTAATTCATTTTATAAAAATGAAAATAAAAAACTGATTGCCTGAGTTAATTGGCAGTAGGTTTCACTTATTACCAAAGATATTTCAAAATAACCTCTCCAATACCATTTAATTTTATATATGTGACAATTTTATATTGTGTTTTTCTTATAGAGAATATTTTGAGTGTTCTTATGTATTTACTTTTCCTAATTAGATTTCTATTCATTATTACACAGAAAATTCACATTCGTTCCATTTCAATTTTCTGCATTTCATATTGGATTTAAATACATAGCAAAGATATTCCTCAGGTTGAAATAATAGTGAAACATTTTTTATACCAAATACCAAGATTTCATACCTGACAAATCTAATTAGAAGTATAAGAAGGAGAAAGAAATATTTACATATTACATAAAATTGAATAAGAAATTTCAAAATAATGTTCAGTCAATAGTATAAGTATTTTAAAACTTTGCATTAAGATACTCCCAAACTTTTAGATGTGCATAATTATAATCCATGAATGGTTGCTAAGTTAAATTAAATCCTATATCAGACTTATTTTTGAAATTTCAAGTTATTTTTGACATTGATCCTACAACTTAGTTTGCCATTCTTCTAAAGAAGAGATTATATGAGATTCTGTGTCTGGCAACATATGGAAAGTCAACTTTGTATATTTTTTATGGATAGGGTTTAGTGATGTTTAACAGAAAATGATCTGCCAAGAAAATGAATTAAACTTTTAACATTTATTTCATTCTATAATACTATTAATAACTTACAAGGAAACAGCCTGTGTGTTCCTGATACTCCAATCTTAAAGAGTGATTCCTAAATCATAGCAGTATTCTAAAAAGATTCCTTTTAATCATTTCTCTGTTCAGTTTTGTTTTTCTCTCCTTTCTTTCCTCAAGTCTTATTGACCTAGAATGTTACTTACTGCGAGAGACATTTCCACTATTTGATTGGATTCCTCTGTCTCTCTCTCTCTCTGGGTCCTGTTCTTCCCCAGATCTCCTAATTTAACATGTTTCTACTATTTGTTCACCAGGTTCAAATCTTGCTGAAGCACCAATTGTCAACATTCCTGTCAGAATAAGTATTGGTGAGAATTACTGAGAAATATACTTCAGGAGCATATAAAATACACCATTATCCTATATTCTTTGAATCTTCTCTAGGTTTTAATCTTTATAGATTTAACCAAATATATAATCACCAGTTCCATATGAATCTAATAAGTTTTTCTCACTTTTTACAATACATTATATTGTAACCCACCATCACAAGATCAACTGATCACACAAATCCCTTATAAGTAGAAGAACACTGACACTAACAACCTCCTAATTTCCACTGAAGATGTTACCTAGCATGGTTACGAAATGTTTGGAAACCAACCCACAAGCTAGAGAATGAACCTCCACCATCACACATTGTATTGTTAAATTGCCTCAGCTTGAACTTGCTATCATTTTTTGTTCTTCCTCTTAGCTAAATTGTGCTAATTTAGAGCAAGTAATGCTTCCTGGGAAGCAGATGAGCAGACCAACTGATCATCTCTATCCTAGCATGAATGGTGTCATTCAGATATGTATCGACCGTCCTGTTTCATTTCACTGCACTTTTTCAGTGCATGCAAAACAGAAATCTCCAGGAACATGGGAACCTATCATGAAAATCCATCATTGGGCATTTGAAGAAAAATCCTTATATCAATTTAATATTAGGTAACAGAAGAACTCAATTGTAAATATAAAAAAAGTGAAATGATTCTTCTTTACCATTTATATATATACAGCTTGAAGAAATAAAAACTAATGAGGTGCACATATCTCTGCTTTAATTAGCCTGTATTACTGAAGGTTTAAAATTCCAAACTGGTAACTAGAATAATTAATATGTCCTTGTGATTATCTTAAGAAAAAAATAATCATGAAACAGGGTATTTAAATGAATCAGACATAACATGAAATATATTTTTCTCACTGAATTCCTTATGGTAGCATTGTTGATAATTAAGACAATAAAAATTGCATTGAAAGGCTTAAGATTATATTAAAATTGAGGGTGTTGTTGATGACAGAGGCATCAATTATTTTAAGAAAAAAAAGGATTAAGGCAATCAAATTGATAAATAAGATAAGTGCACATAACTTAGAAAACTTGATTTAATGATTAAAATAAAAATATGTTGTGATAGACACCTACTAGTGTTTATTTACAGAAGGCATCTTTCAAAAATACTTCATAGATTTTGTTTAATAGTTATTTGTAAGAAAGTCCATTTTCTCTGTTAAGCCTGGGTTCCCCAACCAGGGTTAGGGAGACAAGCAAAACAGAATGTGCAGCGTAAGTCAGATAGGCACACAGATAAATAGTGAGGTAAGACTTGTAGTGTTTATTAACATACAGTAAAAATACCATAATACGCTTGTGTTATCACAATGATAGTTTAATTCCATAATATAGCATAGTCAAAATACCAGTCCAATAGTCATGTATCATTGAGTCAGTCCATTCAGGGATATTCAGTTAGCAAAGTCCATGTAAAATATCCTGGGTCAGTTCACTTACAAAATCAGTCCTTTGGTCTCTCTCCCATGCGAAGCAATGCAGTCTCCAAGCAGTAATTAGGAATCCCTCAAAGCCAGAGAGCGAGCACGCTGCGCTTGCTTATTTTTAAGGAGTTTCATAAACCACTCCCAATGACTCTCCCGCAGTTAAAATTACAGATACATTTAACATACAACCAGGATTACTTATTTATTATTTCACCTAAAACGCAGTTAGGGTAAAAAACAATGTTATCCTAACATTCTCCCCTTTTAGGTTAAATAATAATTTTATATATCCTTTACATTTTTAATTCATATTTTGTACAACTTTCAGTAAATTTTATTACTCCTTGTGCTTTTGTAAATTGGTCTGCAATGTTTTCTTCTGTCATGCAGTATTCCAATTAAATTAGTCCATTTTTGACTGATTCTCTTTACATTTAAGTACCTTAGATCAGTATGTTTTGATCTAGTTTTTACAGGCAATACTAGTAGCCAACTTTATAGCTGCTTGGTTACCTCATACACTGTAATTGCATCTTTTACAGCTATTTCCCATGTCTAACCAATAACTGTTTGTACATAATCAAATCAGTACATAAATAACGACAGACATGAAAATTCCGCTTCCATTGTGGATATAAGCTAATATGCTGTTGTCTGATTGAGCCTCCACCCTATTAAGTGTCTTCCCAAATAATATAGCCATCCCAGAAGTTGATTTTCTAGTGTTTTATATCAGTTGCAAAACTTGCATCTGCATAGGCACTAAGACTCAAATCACCCTTTGGTTCTAATATACAATGCATGGTTCATTTGTTCCCTTAAGATATCTTACAATCCTCTTGAATGCTTGCCAATGACATTGATGTGGATCTGAATTAAAACGTGCCAGCTGATTTACACTATAAGCTATATCTGGCCTGCGACCAAATTGCTTATATATGATAAGCTACCAATCAAAGATTGATATATGGCCTTATCAAATTTGGGACTTTGATCATTTATTTTGGCAAACTTCCTGACTCAATTGGAGTCTTTGCCAGTTTTGCAAAGTTCCATTTTATACGTTTTAATAATTGGCAAATTTTATCTTCTTGAAGATATCTTAAAACCATTGTTTGTTTTGGTAATAGTCAATCCTAGATATTTTTTAATTTCACCCAAATGTTTTACCTTTACCTTTCTTGGCTAATAATGATATAATCTCATTAGCTTCATTATTAGTCTTGTAAATTAAAGCAATATCATCTGTAAATAATAATAATAATGACACCCGTTCCATTATTCTCTTTTAAACACACATGGATCTGCCAAACCAGATTTAAAACCTATATTGTTTAACTCTTTCACAATATATTGGTTCCACAAATCCAAGATTGTTTCAGTACCGTTAAAGACTCTTTTGAGTTCAACAATCATTTTATTTACATTTTTTCTTTTGACAACCCTAATTGGTTCTTCTTAAATATATAGTGGGGCTGCAAATGGTGCATGTAGATAAGCAAGATTCTACATGCTAAATGGTTAATTGCACAGTTTTTCTTAGCTGCCCACATCTAATGCTGCTCTTAAAGATGTTGACTTTTAAAGGCTGGTGCAAAACTTCAATCGTAGTCAGATGCAGTTTGATTAAACCCTTGAGCTACTAACCTAGCTTTTATGGTAACAGTCCCATCATTTCCAAAGTTTTATTTTAAAATTATT
>BHFT01052989.1:0-29186 GCA_004320025.1 Laticauda laticaudata | reverse complement strand
GGAACACTTTGGGCTGCAGCCGAGGTATAGGCTTTTAATACAGGCTGCGCTGCCTGCCTTTCCAGCCTATGGCGTTCCTCTGAATTTGCCGCACTTTCAGCAGCTCTTTGGATTGGTTCCTAGTGAACAACAATCCATCTGCTTACTTTACTGGGCCAATCATGAAGTGTAAGGCTAGGAGTCAACCATTTACATATAGAATAACCCCTCCCTCTTATTGTTCAGTCCTACGTCGTCTACAGTCACGCAGGTAGTTTGGGGCTTCTCCGACTCGATTTGACTTGCACGTTCATATCCTTTAGCGAAGACTTCGAACCGGTTTTCGGACTGGGGCTGCTGTGTCTTCCGATCTTCGCTCTGGGACCGCGCTGGAAGGGTGATCAGCCATTTTACCGCCGCCTGAGTGCTTAGGCGGCGGTTTTTGCGCTCGACACCGTTTCATTGGGTAGGTTGAGCTGGCCTGGCTTGGCCGCCTTCAGATGGGCTCTTCCCGCAAGTCTTCTTCAAACAGTGAGTCTTTTAATTTGCTTTTTTCTGTAACGTTTCATTTGTTTTGGTTTTTAACACGTTCTTTATTAACTTCCTGCGCTTTCCCCCACCCTGGTTTGCGATCTTGTCGGTGTTCGTCGGCGACTGGTTGTGTGTTCTGTGGTCTGTCTATTATTCAGGATTCGAAGCTGGTTATGTGCGCTTCCATTCCTGCCATCGTTGTACCGTTAAACGGTAGGATTTGGGGGCTTGACTTGGGTAATTGTTACCTGGTACCATACCGGTTTCAACCTGTGAAGTTCTTTGTATTCTGACTGTTTGTTGAATAAAGCCTTTTGTTGTTGGAACCCGGTCTACCTCGTGTGTTTTCTGAACAAAACACTATACATTATAACTTAAAAGTTTTGAATCAAGTAACTATAGGACATGAGTATTTACTATACAGAAATTGGAACAATAGTCCCCAGATAGATCAGTGGTGATTTGGAGTCCTAAATCATAGGCTGGTGTCATAGGCTTCCCAGTGTCTATATATAATATTGAGGTAGGAGTACTGCTTATATATTTCCTTTCTTGCTGTAGGGCAGAGTCTTGAGCTCTTGGAATTCATGATAAAGCTACATTTGGCATACCCCAACTTATACTTCTAGCAGACTTCAATTTCTATGCTTTGAAATGCTGCTTGAGTAGATCTCAATATTCATGGCCTTCCTTGCAATCATGAGCTTATTGCAGGTAATCTGCAATTCATTTCACAACAGGCGCAAAACTTTATCTTGTCTTCAAGTGGTTTGCAATCTCAAAATGGAGAAATTCTTTGGCATGGTCAGATCACTCCTCCATGCATCTGAGGCTAGTCTCTATTTCGAAACCTTGTAGGGTAAGAAGACTCATTAAGTCTTGTGGATCTAAGTGAATTTCCAAGCTCTGGTAGGTAATCCCGTTTGTGTGCCTGATAAAATTGCAGACTATGATATGTCTAAGAGTGCTTGATGAGATTGTCCTCAAAATCCTGTTTGCTGATTCTAAGGGGACAATTGAGCAAATAAAATGACAAAAGAGATTGTGCAGAATGATTCTTTCCTGTTGGGTAGCTAGAGTCAGTAAGATCTTCCCACAGACTATCAGGAGATTTGAGGGCAATATTTCACTAATAAAACCCTTCAAAGTCACTCATATTCTGACTCACATGAGCAGGATCTTTGGAGAGTATATAAAATTTAAAGTCTTATTATATTATCTGGGATAAGGTTTCATTCTGAGGATACCAAAGAGATAGGTAGCATGAAGGGTGGGATGTTTATATGTTCTTTTCACACCAGAATTTGTCTTGAAATTACCCAGAATTTGCCAAAAATACAAATAACTATTGTGGGTGTGTTGAGATTATAATTTATAATTATCCTTGACATCTTTTGAAGAAATTTATGTACTTATTCACCCATGTTCTACAGCCCAGGGTTTTATCTGCAAAAAAAAAAAAAAAGACNAAAAAAAAAAAAAAAGACCTGTAAAAGAAGACATTAGCAGAACACGGCCTAGTTTTCCTCAGAGCTATATTGCAGGTGCCACACTCAGCACAGAGCCTCATTTAGATTCTTGGAAGCAATCTTTGGATATTCCAAAACAGTGGTTAGTAAAACTCTTGGGAGTCATGTTTACAAAAATCAATTAACCCTTGAATACCTCATTCAGATAGAAAGCAAGTGCTATTAATCCCATAGGTGTGCCAACATACTCCAGCATTCAAAATGCTGATGAAAACTGGAACAATACTCAAGTTGTTTACACTCAAGGGGAAATTTAATGCAATTATAACTTTGTGTCCCTAACCAAACTTTATTTGATCTTCCACGAATTTGCTTCTGAACACCTTCTGTACAAACATCCAAATACCTTATTCTGCAAATTCTAAGCAACAAGTGCGTGCAATCAAGTCAGGTTTAATTTGTGGTGACTGGTTGGTCAGATGCTTGTCATTTACCTCTAGTAATAATAATAATAAGTTTCAGTTGGTTATAATGAGATGATAATAATGCTTCAGTTGATTGTTATATAATTGTCAGGATTCTGGCAGTTACCCCAATTTCTATAGTCCTTTTAGAGTTGGCAATCATAATGAAGCTTCATTTGGTTCAAAATGCAGCAACTTGCATAGAACTGCAAGTTCTATGCAATTTTCTTCCAGGTGCAATTTTCTTCCAGGTTGCCAATTTTCTTCCAGGTGCAATTCAAGGTGCTGGTTACCACCTTTAAAGCCCTACATGGCTTGGGGGCCAGGTTATTTGAAGGATCACCTCTCTCCTTTTACATCTACTCAGCCTAACATAGCAGGAAGACAAGTGTGCTTTTTGCAGTGGTCGGATTCAATTTTTTTTACTACCAGTTCTGTAGGCATGACTAGGTGGGCGTGGCTAGGTGGGTATAGCCAGGTGATCATGTGACTAGGTGGGCGTAGCTAGGTGGTCACATGACTGAGGGTTTTTAAAGTCTTTTTCTTTTTTTCTTTAGCAGCACCCCCCTGGTGCCCCATTTTTGGCCTAGTGGGCGTAGGGAAGCCTCCTGGGAGCAAAAACAGGGTGCGGGTATGCAGGGCTCAGACCAGGAAGACAAGTGTCAACGTTCAGAGAAACGCACCCATTGAAAGCAGAACTCCAAGACAGGTAGATTCCTCTAAGAACATATTTATTGGATACATCATATCGGCACATCTAGTGAAAACCAACTCTCAAGGTTTCCATGGTTTTCACCTGATTCAAAGATGAATACTTTCCCCCCTAGGTATCATCAGTCACATTGTCCAATGAATACAGCTGGCAGGCTCATCTCCTCCTTCACCAACCACCTGTTACAATGACCTTGGTTCCCACAAGAACATTTTTTATTTTGACTGTAAACTGGGTTATCTACTCCCCCCTCCCCTTCTTTCTCAGGCTTTGTGGCAACTGTGAGGCAGGACAAGATGGCTTCAGCCAGGTTTGTTTCAGAGTTGACAATAAGTATGTTACTTTATTTTGTGTCTTCATGTACAAGGTTTTGTATACACCATCATCTACAGCATGGGTCAGCAAGCTGTGGCCTGTGAGGAAATCCAGCCCACCACCTCTTTTTGTGTCATATACAAACTGAGCAGGTAGCAAATCACCATACACAAACTTCAGCTGAGCTCTGAGGGTTAGGGCAGAGGTCACATTTCTAGGGGGCACAGTCCTTATACAACACAGGTTATATTAATAAACAGTACAGACAGTAATGAACTATCTTTCCAGCTAACATTTACTATGAGAACGATCACAGAGGTAAATGAACATCAGAACACTTCTGATCTACATATTAAAGTCCTTCTGAATAATCATGAAAAACTTGATTTTTCTTGGAGAAATCCTGCTAATCAAACAAGATGATGACCTTTATACCTCCTCAAGATAGTGGAGATATAGGTACTGTGATATATCTTTCTCAGCATTATCTTAAGGACATCTTAAGGCAGTTGGGTCTTTCTATAAAGTGTTTAAAATAAGATAATTTGAACTTGCCATTTGCGCCTCAAGTGGTTTGTAAAATAATTCATTGTAAGTCAAGAATCACTCTTGAAGTACTCTTAAACAATCCTACCATAGCTGTACATTTTTCTACAGTTTTCCTAACTTTGACAAATGTCATCAGAAATACATACTTTCCCATTTTTGGTTTAAATGGATTTCCCAAGTTAAAATTATAGAGCTTTTATCTGTTTTTCTGGTTTTCTGAAATGATATATTTCTCTGAAGTGGTCTGTAGGATTAATGTTTGATTTTGTGCCATTTTAAACCAGATTTGCCGCTTGCAAGAATATTCTCTTTTCCATGCTAAATCCTTTTGATCAGGATATTACAATAACATCTCATCTCAAAAACAGATGTTTTTCTTGCCAAATGTTGTAGCAGTTTTGAAATATCTTTGACAAAACTGTTATTGTTATTATATTACATCATGTGAAGAATTTGAGAATGAATTTTTAACAAATGAGGAAATTACTTTTATAATAATATAAAAGTAAGAGCTTGTGAAATGTTAAGCAATTACTACTGAGATTAGATTTAGATTTATCAGGAAATAATCCAGAATTAGTCATTTTATTTTAAGCCTTGTATATTTAAGTGATGTCCCCTCTGTGCAAATATGAATAATAATCTTCATTTGAGAAAACAGTTTGAGTTTTCAGAAGATGAAGAAATTAAGAAGAGTCCAATGGAAAACTCCTACTTGTTTGTTAAACATTGTAGTAACTGAGTGTTAGCTCTGAGTTATTTGGCAGTGCCTAGCTTAATCCACAAGATGGCAATATTGAATAAAGTTGGCCAAAAAAAATTAGAGCTTCTTTAAGATTGAGTGGGCTTAGTTGCATTGAAATGCAAGGCAAAACTCATGCAAAATATGTGGGCTACAACTTCTATCCCATATATTTCAAGTATAGTTTTGGAATTCACCCCAGGTTGTGTAGGAAGTGAATGAAGGCTCCAGTATGAAAAACATGAATGGTATCCAGTTTCAGCTGCATTCTGAAATCCTTGGTGGCAACCTCAAGTACTGTGGCATGGATATTGTTCCAGGCAACTCATATGTCAGTCCCGCTGAATGTGGCTATTGCTGCCACCATTGCTAGAATTTATGACAGACACTTCCAGTTGGTCTCAAGAAAAAAAGTAAACATGGTTTCAGGAAGGTAGCAGACGAAGTCATAACAAATGTATTCTGTTTACAATGAGGCTTTGTATGTGTGTGTTTTCCAACTGTATCACTTCCCACATCTACAATAAATGACTTCAGTGAGAAATTCAAATTATTCATTGAATCTGACGATACTTTGTCCCTTCAGATGTATTGTTTCCCAATCTCCTGAGAGTTGCTGGCCTGGATTGGGCACTTATGCTAGGGTCCTGGGTTTGGTCTAATGTTAGATTTCCCTTCAATATTTAGGACAAGAAATTAGTGATGGGACTTAGGGGAAATTATTTATATGTCTGGATAATTTGTCAGTTAATATATTAGACCAGGATATATCAGCCCTGAAAGCTAACAAGGTTATTTTAAAACATTCTCCTTTCTTCCAGCCTATCCTCCCTCACACAACTTCTCTTTTGAGGAAAAATTGGAAAAGGTAATTCTATATACAATTTCATCAATATAACAAACAGCATCTGTTCCCAGAGTCTTACATTTAGGAGGGTGAAGGACAGAGAATTTGGGGGAAGGGCTAGAGCCTGAAAAACAGTTGAGGAAGAGAGAAAAGAGAAGGCTGTGGGAAAATAATGAGAGAGAAAAAGAGAGAATGGAGAAGGAAATCAGTAAACAAAGAAGTAAACAGAGTAAATAAAGTAAAAAGGGTAGGAATGGCTGCCACCATCGTCCCCTTGCACCCTGGAAACTATTAGATGAGTGGCTAGCAATGACAGCTAGCCAAGCTGTTCAGAAAATGACCTGGGAGTTTGAAAAAAAAACACCCTTATTTTGGAAGGGAAGCAGGTGAAGGGCTCCCATCTTGAAGGTATTCTTGTTATTTCTGCCTCTTCTGGATATTATATTCAGAGTCTACAGCAGGAGTGTCAAACTCAATTTCATTGAGAGTCACATCAGACTTATGTTTGACCTCAGAGGGCCAGGGTGGCCGTGGCCAGCATGATGTCACTTGTGTTTGGGGGACACCTAAGGTGGCCGGAGTGCTTTGCCATGAAAATCAAGCTCACTTTTCGGCTGTGACAACCTCCTGCAATCCTCTGCCAGAGAAAACAGAGCTTGGGGGGCCAATATGCGGCTTTCGCGAGCTCCATTTTTGGCTGGGATGGCATCCTGAAACCCAATGAAAACGGAGCTCGGGAGGGGGGCGGTCCTTTGCTGTTTCCAGGGTGGCCCTACAGGCCAGATCTAGGCACCCCACAGGCTGGATCCGGCCCCTGGACCTTGCATTTGATACATCTGGTCTGCAGTATCAAAAAGCTGCTGGTGGGATAAATTTGATATCAGGTGGGAATGTTAGGTCAAACCAGGACCTACATTAAGTCTCCCAACTAATTTTTACCCAGAGCCAGATTGAGCAATTAAGCACACTTGCTGCAAACTTGTTTGTAATAAAATAACATACTGTTTTGAGACTTTGCTGTGCTACTTGATGTTATGCCACATACAATGAATTTTTGTCTGCATGTTTACTTCACTTAATAGCTAACTGTATTTACTCTTTCAATCTGCTAATCCTGATCCATAGTACAGAATTTAGAAAGCTCTGTTTCAACTGTTTCCAAGTTAAATATGTGTACATGCATTTCTTTAATGTAGCAAGTTAGCAAGTTAATAGGCTTTTCCTTGTGTAATATTATTTCAGTCCTATCCAGTCCTTTATTTTTATTTTTGCAGTGTAGTAAATTATTTTGCATAAACTCCAGAAATAGTTATTTTTTTGCAATTGCTTATGTTTCTTACATTTCAAATTAATACATTGAAATCTGGACAAGATTTAAATTACTTCTCAGTGAGTCTTATAGCTGAAAGAAAGACCTCTTTTGGATGCTTTAAATAACTCAGCTCTTTATTGCTTTGTTCAAAATTATTTTAATACTGTCACATTTAGGAGTGCAGATGTCTCTGGAATGATTTGTATCCTGTTCTGAAAGGGTAAAGGCTAGGTCCCACTGGCCGATGGACACAAAACATATGTAGAAAGGACACAGCAGACAAGCAAAATTTCGGGGGTGGCTCCATCCGTTTTCGTCCGCTCCAAAAAGTGGCGAAAATTTACATAAACAGAATGGAAAAGAACAGATGTGGGTAGTATGTAGCGGGGATGTTAAATGGATGTTCATCGGAAGCCTAGTGGATGAAAGCAGATGGAAGCAGATGAGCGATGACACTCCTGAAGGTTCCGGGGAGAAATTTCCCCAAAGCGGCGCATAGGGGAAGGGCGGATGCATAGCGGATGAAGCGGATGCTTCACCGTGATGCCTATAGGAAAACAAAAGGGGGATGGCGGCGGATGATATCGGATTGCAAACGCATTCACTGCCGCATGCGGGGAGTATTCATGGATGTGTGAGTATGTGGGTGTTTGTCTTTCGTTTGATATGATTTGTGAATGTGTTGATGATGGTGTAGATGCTGTGTGAGTTTGAGCTTGAGTTTGTCTTTTTAATAAGATTGAATGAATAAATATAAATTGATTGAATTGTTTTGTGGTCTGATTTGTTGCTTTGATGTTTGTGTGATTTTGATTGTTGTTTTGTTTGATGTTTTGGATTTGATGGATTTTGTTGAT
The DNA here is from genome assembly GCA_004320025.1 of Laticauda laticaudata. NCBI lineage: Eukaryota > Metazoa > Chordata > Lepidosauria > Squamata > Elapidae > Laticauda > Laticauda laticaudata. The sequence continues at coordinate 21,409 of BHFT01052989.1, read as the reverse complement.
TGTTTTGATGTTTGACTTTTTTGTTTTTTTGATGTGTGTTGTGAATGCGTCCCGCTCCACGTATTATAAAAGGATGCAGCACGCACACAGAATAGTCCTATCGCTCTTGAACTCGAGGTAGATAAGTCTCAAAGAGACTATGTGCAGGTTTTGTATGTTAGATGCTGGTTTTATAATAGTGTCGTAATCTTGTTGATTCAAACGACCTTGTAGAGAGTACAGAGTTTCAATCTTTGTACATTCTTGCTTCTGTAATGTTAATTAAAGTCAGAAAGTTTACCTAAGAAAGTTAATAAAAGTTGTTCTCTCTTGCTTGTGAGAATCTCTCCAGCAATACGTATCAAATCACAGTTTTCATCTTGGTGTCTACTCTTTGCTCCGAGTCTATCAATAAGCTCTCGACGACTCATCGTGCTCTTTGACCTATACATATAGAGAGAAAGTTAATAAAGTGTGTATGCTTGTGCTAAAGAAAGCTGAATGATCAATTTACTTGGTTACATTTTGCTTATTATAAAGTCATAAAGGTTTAACCTAGAGATAAGAGAGCTTAATAAAGTTTGAGTCTTAGTGTATGCTGCGAGATCCACTTAGCTTTCCTTGGTTCAGTGCTATTTGCCTCTACCTTTAATACACGTATGGTCTGGCTTTACATACCTTAGTGACAGAATGGTGTGGATCCTCCCCATCTCTACTCGCGCCATGCCTGTAGGTACTGAGAAGTAAGGACTATGTTTTGCACTTAGATCGTGATCGCAGTGCAAGCATAGGTGGCGTACCTCTAGTGCGTGGGATGCCCACTCCCACACCAAATGAATCCCGAAATGATATTCTCCCTTCCCTTTTCTAGTTATGAACAAATCAAAGTACGCTAACTGGGCGTTCCTTGGCAGTAAAGCAAGTGACTCGTGCTAGCATAACTGGTTGCGGCAGACATCCTTGAGCAATCATATTAGTAGGATAGTGCGCTATGGATCAAAAAGAGCGGCTGGTCTCCTCGGTTTTTAATACTTATAAATAGCCCGCAAGGAATGCTATAGGGCTCTAGGAATCTCTTCCACACTTTCCAAATGAAGCCTTACTGCACTTGGGTCCATGCATCAAGACGTTCCCGTGTGACCTATTGCTCTCCCGCGGCATCCTTGTCTATTCGCAACCTTGACCGTGACCTGGCTAGACTTCTTCCAGGTGACAGCTTCCTAGAATATACAAGGTTGGATAATGCTTCCACCACCAAGGAGAACCTCCAAAAAGTGTCCACGCCCAGGCTCTCCGCATAACCTTCTCTTTCTAAGCCGGCCTGCTTCCGCTTGGTGTCTCGATAGGAGCCTGTGTCAACCTTACGCCATAGTACTCGTTCTCCCTCAGCGATCGACGCACCTCATTTCATGTTCCTCACTTCGATGGATGTATTGCCTCCCTCTCCTATTTCACGTATGCCTCGTTTCCTCCCTTCGTGGCAGGCCTTCTCGGCCCTCATGCAGAGGGGCACTTTGAGGTTCTAGGGGCTGCTCCACCCACACCACCACCAGCAGCAGCAGCAACAACAGCAAGCAGCAGCAAAAGCAGCACCAGCAGCACCAGAAAACAGGACCAGCAGACCAGCAGGCAGCAGGACCAGATCAGCAGCACAGAGTAAGCACACAAAGCACCTGGCAGCAGATGCTACCGAAGGCTATGAGGGGGGATAGCGCAGAGCCACAGCAAGAGCGCAATGCACAACAGCAGCACCAGTGTCTAATGTTTTTAGGGCCACCGTATAGCTCAGCAGCGCCATGCCAGAAGTCGTATGCGAGCAGCAGATTCCATCCGTTCACAAAGTTTTGTGCAGCTTTAAAACTTCCTTGCAACGGGATTGAAATCGCAGTGGACAGATGCCAACGGATAGAGCATGTGAAACACATTATGCAATGAGTGCAAAACGGAATGCAATAGCGTTTTCCAACGGATGGCAAGCTTTTTTTAACATTTTACATCCTCTTTGCATCTGTAAGTGCAGTGGGACTGGGTCTGAACATTTTGAACAAGAATAGTCTACAAATGGCTACTGGCTCACACACAAATAGAATAACAGAATTAGAGATCATCTAATCCAACTGCCTGCTCAATCATTTCAGAGAAATGATTGTCCAATGTTTTCTTAAAAACCTCCAGTGTTGAAGCACCCACAACTTCTGAAGGCAAGACATTCCACTGATCAATTGTTCACACTGTCAGGAAATTTCTCCTTCTCTCCTTCATTAATTTCCATCCATTGTTTCTTGTTCTGCCTTCAGGTGATTTGGAGCATAGCTTGACTCCCTCTTCTTTATCAGTCCTTTAGATATTGGGAAACTATTGCCATGTCTCCCTCAGCATCTTTTTTTATATCATGGTGACCAAAACAGGATGCAGACACACTCAGTTTGAATTGACAGGGGATTTGACTTCACTAGATTACTGATAAGAAGTCGTGAGATTTATTCCAGCAGCAAAATAAACCACGCTGAAAGGCCAAAACAGACAGAATTAATATTTTATCAGTCATCTGCAGGGTTTAAATGCTAGATGATTTTTTCTGATTTACCTTTTTGGTGGAACATTTTTAATGGCTAAAGTTAATGGCTAAAGCAGGAGTCATTCTCTACACAAAGGATGATTTCCAATTTTCAAGTACATTTTATATAATTGAGAAAGAAAAAGGGCCTTCCTAACAACTTACAATCAGACAACTCAGATGTTCTCTCTAATAATCCTCCCCGCAATGAAATGGAACATGCGCTGAACCCCAATATTTTATCCAAGCTTTTTATTCAAGCTACCCAATATTTTAACTAAATTGACAGCAGATGCTTTCCATAGAATTCTCTCTGTGTAAATGTTGTTTTCTTTTGGTTTTTCTGAGTTTCTTTTTCCTGATAAAGTTTTTACATCTAAAGATCTGGCTTCATTGTGTCAACAAGAAACTCACCATAAAATCTTCCTTTTGTGCAAGACAGAACAGTTGTGTGTTTATGAGCAGACACAGTCTTCTGTGTTTCTGAGGAGGAAAGCACTTTCTTTTCCATTTTCCCTAGATCTGAATTAAAGGGAGAAGTGTTAAGAACTCTCTGGCTAGGTAGATTAGGAGGTTTTGCCTGACTGGGATCAGTTTATCATAATGGTGAGGCTTAAATGATCCCTTGCAGAGTGCAAAACAGATCAACATTCAGAAGCAGCATTTTAATAAAGGTAACTATAAGATCATATGCAAAACTGTTGCTTATTACTGGAGTGGTGTATGATTTTATGAGACAGAGATCGGTAATCTTGGGGATACTGCTACAGTATTAACTTGGGAGAGTCAAAGTCTATGATATGTGACTCTAACAAATGCAAACTGGGCATGTGAAATGGATTTTCTTTCTTTAAAAAAATTGTGAGTACATTTTGGAACTGACTACAGTTTTTGGTGTTTCTTCCTGAAAATGATGGAAACATGCTATTTCCATATGGAACAGAATTATAATCTGGAAGTAAATAAGTAAGCAGGGAAAAATATTTAAAGCTGTGGGTTGTCCATGGCTACTATAATGAAATCTCAAAACCAAAACAAACCAGGCCTCATATATCTCAGGGGACTTATAAAATATTTTTCTGTAGCCTTGTGATTGTTCTATGTTTCCACAATAAGTTGAACAATGTTTCTGAATCTTTAAACTTAGAAGGTTAAGAGGAAAAAAATCAGAAATCCTGGCTCCATCTGTAATTATTGTCACTCTAGATATTCATGGAATGATAAACACAATTGTTTAATATTGTGTTAAATGATCTTGGTTTCCAAAAAAGGAACTCTTTTGTTCTGCCAAATCCTGCAGACCTAGTATCTTTGTTTTTAAGTTCAGCCTCCACTGTACATTTTAATCTATTAGAAAAGAATGTTCTCCTTAAATCCCATTTAAAAGTTCTTCAAAAAGAGCTTGAACTTTCAGTGTACTTTGAAGGTGTCATTTTTCTATGTTTCTGCTGGAAATGGTGTAGAATATCATCAAAGAAAATGAAAATAACTTGAGATTTGAGGCCTCATTTCAGAAAATAAAGGGCATTTAGCCAGTTCCTTTATCCCAGCTTGATAGGAGACAGTTGTAAGACTATGCAGGTGTGCTTCCAAAACAAAGACAGTATCTTATGAGGGGAAATGCCAAAGTTATCAAGTAGAACTTATGATAGAAAAGATTTTGCTTACATTCCTTAATTAGTGTTCATTCTTTTATGGTGTTTTGAAAGTTTTATAGAAAGGTGATACCAAAGGTAAGAGGCAAGAAAAGAAGAACAGCAATATTTGCAATATGACAGAGATTAAAAAGAAAGATACTCAAACTTCATAAATGTGGCTGGATAGATAATTCTGCTTTCATTTGCAGTATTTAACTTCTAGAGTATTGAAGCAGTCCCTAGCCTCTCCTTTGTTAAATTCACATTGTTGGTGGGAATTGCAGACTAGCTTCTTGACCTAGCTTTGTCAAAGAAGTGAGAAGATCTAGTAGCATGTAGAATATGTGGCAATTTGCAATACACTGACAGTGATTTTTAATTATAGAACCTACACTTTGATCTTTTCTAGCAATATTGAGGGCATCTGTAATTCTCCAAATGTTCTTAAACTATAGTACATTCCCCTTCATCCCTAAGTAGTAGTGATGAGATCTAAAGTCCTTGGGATGGGGAAAAGGCAGTTTCCTCTCCTTTGTTTTATATCTAGATTTTTTTTTATAGGAGTCTTTTCCTACATTCCAAATTCATGAAAAAAAAATCAGATCACAGCCTATATATCTTAACTTACTATTGGTCTAATGTACACTTTAGAATAAATTAATCACAGTATAGGAGAAAAATCTGAACAAATTGGAGCACCACTTTCTCCATTCCACCCAGGTGGCACCAGGAGTCATGAACGTCCTCTTCTCTATGAGATGTGCATTGCCTCCAAGTTCAAGAACCATTTGACTTACAGAATTCTGACCCCAGACATTGCTTAATCAGACAGTGACATATTTACTTTATGATTCCCTCTCTATACCTGGAAAGAATAGAGTTATTGTAGCCAGGTTGTATTTGTCAGGCCAAAGGTTTGCAGCCTTATCCTGCTGACCTCAATGAGTTGTCACTGAGGTTACTGACATTGGTGTTGTGTACACAGGGGTTTTCTCTGGTCTTGTTTATGTGGAAATGTATTTTGAGGTCAAAGCCATCTGGCTGATCTAACCCAACATAATCCCTCCTTATCTGTAATAATAATAAAAAAATCATGTAAGAGGCTGACCCTAAACAAAGATAATATGAAATTTATGAGTGTAGGAAAGAGCTTTGTGAGCTCCACAATTTGTTGGTATTGAACTTTTAATTTCTTCTCCTTTCCCCACCCTTTTCTCACAGTATCTGTTTCATTCTTTAGATCTTTAACATTTCACTGACATGGCTTAACTTTTCTTCCTTTTTGTTCCTCCTTTAATTACAGTCCACATAATGTATGGTTTATCTGCCCCAGTCCAATGTGGATTTTTTTTCTTTGTTGACTAAAGCTTACATTACAACTGAACTCAACTTTAAAATTTGGGCTGCTGCAAATATGTAACTGACTTTCCTTGAACTGTGACTAGAAGACTAGAACAAACCTTGCGAAAATCAGCTTTTTTCTCTTTCCAGGAGCAGTTTCAACAAGAATTGCATCAAAATCCACCCTGCAGTTTCCTAAAATTTTTCTTTCCCTGTAAATAAGCTTTGACCAATGTTTTCGATTTTTGTTTACCCCCCCTTTTTTTTAGATCCTGTAAAATATCTGTAGATAGCAATAGCACTTAGACTTATATACCGCTTCACAATGCTTTACAGCCCACTATCAGCAGTTTGCAGAGTCAGCATGTTGTATCCCAACAATGGATCCTTATTTTACCAACTTCAGAAGGCTGGAAGGATGAGTCAATCTTGAGCCGATGAGGATTGGCAGTCAGCAGTGTTAGCCTGCAATACTGCATTTTAACAATTGTGTCACCACGGTACCACACATTTTCTTCTGATGATACCTTTGAGCTTATGAGTTGGTACAAAATGGCAGAGAAAGCTCTATCACCCTGCAGCCTCCCTGGCTGCCCCTCTTGAAAAGGTTTCACAAGACACATTCCCTATGGGTAACTTTTTTTAGCGTTTAATGGGATACAGCAGGAGTGGAGTGTCAAGGAGGTGCAGAGCGCTAATGAGATTATTAGAGGAGAATGACCAGAAAATTTTATTGGAATGTCCTCTGCCTTTAAAAAAAACACAGAATGGTATTCTTGTTTATCAAACTGAATGAGACTGATTTAAAAAAAAGGCCAAACCTATTTTTGGCAAAGTCTTTTTTTCAACTCACTAGCAAGAGGTATAACTTAATCATAATAAAGAGGTGAGAATGGGACAACTTGCCACAGACATCTTGCTGTAGCCAACTTGCCATGATCAACTCACCACAGCCAACTCGCTGAGGGACAACTCATTGTGGAACAATTTAACAATTCTATTTAATTATTTAAAATAAATAAAAAATATTTTAATTTTTGACATTCACATTTCATTCTCTTTCTCCTTTTCCATCTTTTCTTTAATGGTTCTATTCCACAATTTCTTTGATATTAGTGTAACTTTTGTCCCGCAGTGAGTTGTCCTGTGGCAAGATGACTATGGCAAGTTCTCCTGCAACGAATTGGCCATGGAAAATTGTCATAGACCCCAAAGAGACTTCTGTCAATTAAAAGCTCCTGTCAATTAGACAGCTGCCTCAGGCTTTGCATAACATGTCAGAAATCCTCTGCAAACTGGATGGAGTTTCAACTCAGAGGGAGTTTCAAGCTTTTTTAGAGCTGAATAGGCTTCTTATTCAGAAGGCTTAAAGTACTCACTTTGCCTTTTAATTCTCTAAACATGTTAATAATGGAAAATGTGGGGGGGCAGATATTTGGAGCATATCTATCCTAGGCTGGGCATATGGTGGTTGGATACCAGCCAATGTTGTTCTCTTGCCCTAACTACGCTGTGTAATGTCTCAATGCTTACATGCTCCCCCCCCCCGACTTTTTACAGCAAATTCATTTCTCTTCTTTGACTTTCAGTCATGGGAAATGTTGGCACCAACCTTGACCACTGTTAATACTAAGCAGATTTTCCACAAGGCTGCATCTTAAAGTTCAGGTCTTGGTTAAAGAGGAATGTTCTTTAGCATTAACAGCTGTTAAAATATTTCCTTTAACAAGGTTTAAGTGGGAGATTATATTCACTCACAAGAGGCAAAGCGCCCACATGCAAAATTTGGCTCCATGATTTTTTACAACAGTTAAGAGAGGAGTTGTTTTCTGTTTTCCATTAGAGGTGGTCAATCTCAGGTCTCTGAACAATACATGCCCCTTAAAAATCTTCCAGCAGCAGCCTGCAAATTATCATTTTTAATAAGATGGAAGGGGAAACCTGTTAAATAGATGGCAGCGGTAATGTTAACTGTTCGGATAAGTTCTGTGGATGTTGAATATAAAATACATTTGCATATCAATAATGTCATATTCAATTATTGATTTTACTCAGCCATGCATTTATAAGTCTCTCTCTACATAAGCCTTTGTATAAGAAAAGTTGCTTATGTTTTGCTAGCAACATAGCAACATGGACTTCTAGAACTTGTCCCATATTTATAGTATTTACAGGAGTAACAATAGGTTGCTTTTAATTATAAGAAAGATGGAGGTGGTGAAGATATTGTCAAGGTCATGCCAAGTTAGCGATAATAGAATGCAACTATCAACAAATTGAGATACTGTATCTTGAATTCAAACAGGTATTTCTTTAGCACTTTTGGCTGAGCTTCAATTTTTAAATGCTAGACTTTTTATTTAGCTGTAGATGAGACCTCACTCACTGTTTGTTTCTTTAGAACAGAGTTCCTGGTAAAACTGAATACTGTTAGCTAGTTCCATCATTGGAAATGATGGGGAAGAATACTGTAAAATCTTCATTTCCACCCCACTCCAGGGGAAGAATACTGTAAAATCCCCATTCCCTCCCCACCTCACTAACCTGCTTTCCAGCTCCATTCTCCTGTGCAGGGCAACAGCTGGGAGGCAGCAAATAGATGGGGGCAGGGCCAACCAGAGATGGTATTTACCAGTTCTCCAAACTACTCAAAATTTCTGCTACCGGTTCTCCAGAACCTGTCAAAACTGGCTGGATGCCACCTCTGTTCTTATCCCATCCCATGTAATCATTCTTTTTTTATGGCTAACTTGTGGGACATAGGGAAAATACTACTTCATGGAATTTTACTTTTTACTGCTTGAATGTAGAGAACTGGCAAAGAGGCAAGGAAAGAAAGGGAGAAGTGAGGCACACTAGAACTGGGCACCCCACTTCATGCTTATACACAGCACTTCACAGTTAATGTTGCCAGCCCCTAAGGGGACACCTTTAATGCTGTGACTGACACCATAAATTGATCCAGAATCAAGGGGATATGTCAGGTTCAAGGGAAATGCTAAATGGCTTCCAGATGTTTTGGGCAATTTCTAGTAGCCATGATTCTCCTGTCTAATAGGAATCGGAATTCAACAACTTCTGGGCCTTCCTATCCTTGGAGTAGGATCTGCTATTTAGGAAGTCAAAATGAACATGACAAGATTTTTTAAAAAATCCACAGTTCCAAAAGGGGGTTTGCTCTGACTTATACCTTAAATCTTTCATGGTGGGTTTTTTTCCTGAATAAAAATAAAATCCATGCTTAAGGCAGAGAGGACCATCTTAATACAGAACATTGCCCCACAACATAAGGTTTATGCAGCTGTTCATGTGTGTGATATTTACTCCTGGATTAAGTTCGTTATTCCCTAGGGAATTGCCATCTATCCTCTCATTGCCTACAGCTGACCTACTCCCTTCACAGAAACATCCCTGTTGCAGGCTTAAGGGCATATGTGCAGCTCTCCAAAATATGTTTTGGGTGGCTTAAATCAGTCTCTGGCCCAACTCCAAAATCTATGATATCACAGCTCCATAATTCCCAGCCAGTATGTATATGCCATCTGGGGATTATGTTAGTTTTTGTCAAAGACATCTGGAAGGTGTACCAGGTTAAGTAAGGCTAACATCCCCAGTAATACTGTAGCAAAACATGTAATATATAAGTAAAATCAACAGGGTCTTTCAAAACAGAGCCTGGAGAGAAAAGGAGTTATAAACTGAGAACAAACCCCATTCCTTACTAGCGCTGATGATGGTACGTATGGTAGTTTAGATAATGAAATGTTTGCAATCCAAGCTCAGAAAGCATCAAGGACAAGGAGCCATTTTGGTACTTAAGAGTTAAAAAAAACCCAAAGAAAAGAAAAACTTTTGGCATCAGAAAATGATAAAGGAAATTTTATCTTATAAATGAGATGTAGCTTTTGAGAAGTTTCTATCTAAGATAACTATTGATTGGCAATAGTTGCCATGTTGGCAACTGGCAGGTTCATAAAGAAGAATGACCTTCAGTTGCTCTGTGTGTATAATAATTTAGTCTGTAATTCTATGACTTTGGAGATGGGGCACTTCATCAGATTTTTCTGCATTTATGCCATCCAGGGAGTTTCAGCTTCAGAATCCTGTTGTGTCAAATTCCATGGGAGGAGTTGGGCAAAATATTGGTTTAAAAAACACTAGTAGATTCCTGGTCCCTTGCCATACCTCCAACCTGGGAAATGCTGATATCTGTTCTGATTCAATGAGACAAATGACTTGAAAGAAAATGAAGAGTTTAGAATTTTTTTAAACCAATTCAGAATAGAGCTATGCCCACAGATGCCTGCATTCTATCATAATGAACAATGATGTGTTCCTTGGACCTTCAAGTTTATGTATTCAAGTTTTAAAGTTGATGCCAACATTAATATATAAATATAAATAATAATATATATATGACAACCTTAGCTGAAAGCTATCATTTTGAAAACATCAATTATTTGGTATTTTTCATGACATTCTAAAAATAGAGCAAATTATACCCTCCACACATAAATTGATCGAGCATTTTACAACTATCAAACTGCTCTGTGGAACCGTAGAGTGACCGGCTCATACCGTGTTTCTCATATAATAAGGCCGGGCCTTTTTTTTTGTTTTTTTGAGCCCTGAAAAAATGGCTAGGCTGTCTTTTCGGGGGTGACTTAATTCCCACCTTTGCATCTTCGGGCAGGCGGCAACGGCTTGGATATTGACCTCGGCATTGATGGGGCACTTCGTATCAGGGTCAACGCAGGCAGCACCATATCCGGGTGTGCAACAAAAGTACTTCCTAACGGCAAGCCCTCCCCCACCATCCCCCCCATTTCACATGTTTTAATATAACAGGCCTATAATATAGGCCTTAATTTGGGGTGAGGGGCTTAATTTCATTACATGCCTATAAAACATGCTGGGACTTCCTATTGGGGGAGGCAGTACTGTTGGAGAAACAGGGTATATTTTCACTAAGTTAGGAAAATTTCCAGGAGTTCAATACAACAGTTGAAAATGTATTTATTTGTTTAATCAACGTGTATAGTTTATCCATTTCAATAAGTGACTATGGGCAGCAGACAATATTGAAATAAGATTAAAAACAATAACACCCAGAAGATAAAAATTAAAATACATAGCAACAGAGGAAGATATTAAAATTGACAGTTGCTAATGTAGCCAGGAGACTGATCTCTTCACACACCTGGGGCCTCTGGACCGGGCACAGATTCAAGTATTTAGGGCCTTACAAAAGGCCAGCAGGATGGAGACCACCCTAATCTCCAGGGAGAGGTGATTCCATAGGGCAGGCAGCACATCTTGCATTCCCTTAAAGAGGCAGTATTAAAATGTCTTTCCTGGTTTATATATTTCTAACCCAAATAGCTGTTAGGTGACTCATATTCCTAACAAGGCATATCTCCCACTTGGCCAACTGGCATTCCATACCTGATGGAATTTGGAACATCCCATACTATCAGACTGGATCAGGTAGGAAGAAACAACTAGAGGGAGACCATGCCTCAGATGACTGGTCCTAAGCCATGAAGAGTTTTAAAGGTGATAACCAGCATTTAGAAGCACACTACAGCCAACACAATTCACAAAGTAATGGTATAACATCTATCAAGCAAGTAACACCACTGACTATTGTCACATTCTGCATTAGTTAAAGTTTTTGAATGCTCTTCAAGTAGGCCCATGTATAGGGCATTGCATGGTCCTGATAAAGAGGTGGCATCCAGAAGGTTCTGGAGAACTGGTTGTGGAAATTCTGAGTTGTTTGGAGAACCGGCAAATACCCCCTCTGACTGGCTCCGCCCCCTTCTATTCTCAGCCTCCCGAGTCCTAGTTGATCAGCTGGGTCTCCTTTTGTTGCCCTGTACAGGAGAATGTAGCTGGAAAGCAGGTTAGTGGGATGGGGAGGGAATGGAGATTTTACAGTATCCTTCCCCTGCCATGCCCACCAAACCATGCCCATCAAGCCACACTCACAGAACCAGTAGTAAAATTTTTTGAATCCTACCACTGTCCAGATGGAAGATCATAAGAGCAGAGGTAATAAAAAGCAGGGCCTTCCAGTCTAGGAATGAGCACAATTGGTTTACAACCCAAAGGTGTGCAAAGACCTTCTTAGCCATGGCCATTTGCTCTTTGAAAGGAAGCTGTTACACTGCTTAATGGCTCTGTCTAAGGCAGTGCCTCCCAGCTAGAACCAAAGACAGAAAAGCCCTGATACCAGATGGCCCAAACACCCAAAGCTATTCAGACTTGCTTGGATTGAGTCAAAGTCTCTTGTGCCCCATCCAGAATATTGACACATTAATTATAATTAAAGTTTTATTTTTGTACACACAAACACTTCCCCTTTCTGTAGAGGAGTATGAAGATAACCTTGAAGAAAAAATACAACAGGCATTAAGAAAATAGGAATTCATCCCACAAAAAACAGGAAGGTATAAAAAAGAAACCCAAACAGCCTACCTTGATTCTGTTTAGTTTAGGAGAGAAGTAAAGAGAAATGTTGGGCCTCCAAAATTCTGTTGTTAATAAAATATTATACTTCTTATGGTGCCTGTTATCAGGTTGGATTTACTCTGAGGAGCTGACAATTTCAAATATGCAGGTGTCATCAAAACACACATACAAAAGATTATAATGGTGTGATGTTGCTTTCATCATTTGCTTTCATCCTCTCTGTGGATGCCTCTGCCCTGGGCATATTTGGGCATGTCCCTTTGCAGATATCTAAACTGATATCATGTGCTGGTCTGTAAGGTGGAAACAATCACTGAATCTGCTCTTTGAAACTGCAACAATTTGGATCTCAGATTCTTGAATGCTCAACATGAAGTGACTTGAGGAACTCTCCAATGCTTTGCTGTCTGTCATTCCCAATGGAGCCTTGTTGAATAATATAAAAACTCATTAGCTAATATATTAATCTGCATAATTTCATCTTGAAGAGGCTCCTTCCTCTATTCAGTGTGTGATTAGTACCTATTCCTCTGTGGTCATATGCTCATCACTTGAGTATGAATGAAGGTGACTGGAGTATTCACTTAACGTCTCAATGGGGATTTCACAGTGCTTCACAGCAGCTATAATACTATTCTGTGCTAATAATATAAAGTACAGGGGGAATGGGAAGGGCTGCATATTTAGATTCTCTTCAGCCATGGATCCAGAAAATATGCTAGGGAATGAGAAGTTTAGTTCAACATTATAAGGGAACCAAGCCATTGTCATAGCCTGGCTATTTACAAAGCTTTATGGGAATTCTATTGTCATGTATCTTAATTCTCTTATGTTTTAAAAGTAATTTTTACATGTTTTTTTCTATGAGAAGAAAAGCTAGCTAGAAATAGAGTTCTTCCTTTACAAAAAAAAAAATATGTGAAAGACAAGTTAGCAAGTTTCTTTCTTTCTTTCCAGGAAGTATCAAGAAAGAACATTTTTTTCTGCAAAATATCCAGCACTATTCTAAGTGTTTTGAACTTCTAGTGAATTTGTTTATTTATGTATCAAATTTCTACATTGCCCATCTCACCTAAGAGACTCTGGGTGATTTGCAAACAACATAATGAAACAATACAACACCTGACTAAAAAGCACAGTTTTTAATTTAAATTTAAATAAGGTTAAAATTTACAAGTTAAAAGTAAGAAATCAAAGATAAAAGATGAACAAGTCTAAAAGATTAATAAGGATCAGGGAATGCTGTCGGCCATTCTCAATAAATAATTGGAGCAAGCCAACCAACTGAACCCTTGAAAATCTTATACCAGCCAAGGCTTTAGCATAACTGTGGAAGGCTATAAGTAAGACGGTTGGTTGATCTTCCCCACATTACTTTGAAGGTGTTATGAAATCTTTAGCAATATGCTAATTGTGAAAAATATTAGATATCAATGGCATGAAATTAAAGAATTTGTCTAGCCCTTTTTCTTTATCAAGTGAAGTTTCAGTAACTTCTTTGTCTGCATTCCCCATAGCATTGTAATAATTCAACTGACCTAGACTAGCTGCCTAATTCATGCAAATCTTCTATCCGATTTTTAAAATTAAAATACCTGAATACTATGCAAACTTTTCTGTGCTGTCTTGGAAGGAGTGACAAAAAAAATCAGTGTTCATTTTTGTTCTTTTTAACAAGGCAGGAAGCTAGCTTTGTGCATGCAAATGCTTACTCTGGCTTTTGTTAGGGAAAACCATTAATAAACCGCAACAATCTGAGCATTCAGCATTTGAAGGTTTCAACTTGGGATGACTATAACAAGCCAGCAAGCAAAGTATCAATTTCACATGAAAAGAGACAAGCCTTATAATAAAAGGCATGTCAGCCATCAACTATAATAACCTCACTTATCTCTTTCCTCCGCTCTTGCTTTTATGTAAACTAACCTTTCCTATCTCTTTTTCAGCCTTTTTAGTATATTAGATTACAACTTCCATACTTCCCAGTCAGCACTGCCAGTGGCAAGGTTGAATTATAGTTCTCAGCAGCCCATATCACCAGGGTGTATGGTGAAGGATCTCATGACTAACATTTAGAAACATTGGGAGTCAAAGGTTGGTCAGCTTGTGTAAATCTAGGAGTTTAATAAGAGGCAATTGAACACACACATTTTTCGCTTAGACTTAAATTGCATTATTCTGTTGAAAAACCCTAAATCTATGCTAGAGAAATCTCATTAAGTTCTCTTTGAGCTGACAAATTGTTGTTTTATGGTCATCATTAGCTTTACTAAAATATCTTTCTGCATTCTGCTTTTTTTTTTTTTTAGTGTCATGGAGNTTTTTTTTTTTTTTTTAGTGTCATGGAGCCAAGTTGCAGGTGGTTAAGCAACTTATTGACTGTCAAGTTTTTGAATGATCCAAGGGTAATGAAAGGTTCAGTCTTGGGACCTTAGGGACAGAGAGATGAATTTTTGCTGAAGTAGAAAAGGTGAGAATAAGAGCATTCTTATTCAAAGCATTCAAAATACCTCAAGATATACTGCATTGCTAACCATACAGATCAGTATCAGTTTATTATGCATTGCCATTCTGTTCACATGGAATTAAATTATTTAATTGTCCTGGCAAGTTAAAGAAAAATGATGTTTTAATAACTTTCAGAATGATTTTTATTTCTTTGTTGTCAATGTTCAGACCAGTTTGTAAGCTACAAAGCAGCATATCCTCTGTGTCATAAAATCATACAGAGTAAATTATCTGTATGCTCAGGGACTCACTGCTTGAATTCTTTTATTTTTTCCTATTAAGAGAGAGATGGGAAATTGGGAGCACTTACAGCAAATTAAATGACTAAGATATAAACTCTCTTGACACCTTGTTCTGATGTTGTAATGTTTCATTTCCTTGTTCCATATTTTTGGCCTCTGGCAATGGTTGCAGAGCAAATAAACAGCAAGAGGATGACATTAAGACATGGGAAAATAGCATCTCAATAAATGTTAAGAGCTGTTTGTCAATGGAGCCAATTATACAGAGAAGTGGTGCACTCCATATCACTGAATGGATACAAGTAGAGTCTCAGTCTTTTGAGGAAGCTTATTTTGGAATCGTGCAGGAGGTGCAGGCTGAGTCCATTAGCATATTTAAAGTTTTGAATTCTGTAAATCACATACTATGGAGGAGTAAATATGAATTTGCTATGGTTCTTAGAACTCATTTTATTAGGGAAAGCAAGAGGTTAAAGAGAGACATGCATGTTTAATAATCAATAGTTTAAAGAAGATTTGAGAAATGATAACACTGTGAACAAATTAGACACAATGTATTTTGGACAACAAAAGAGGACATCTCAGTGTTAGCATTCCTTCTGTAAAATGATTATGAAGTTTATAGCTTTATTCTGCTTTACTCCAGTGCTTTTTAGATACAATAGTTTTGTTTACCTATCCCAATTAATACAGTATAAGCATAGTGACTGGGAGTTACAATAGTTGAAATTCAAAACATCCAAAGGAGATAAGGTGGGGAAATGCAAGGCTATTTCAAAAAGTATTTCAAACTAAAATGTGTTAGAGAGTATATATCATCAGCATGTTAAATTAACACAACATTGTTATGTCATAACTTGGATGTCCCATATTTGGGGGGAGAAATCTGTAATGCAGAGCCACCCTGGTGACAATACACTCAAACATTTCTTTCTTGATTTTATTAATCTACACATGACATGTAACATACATATTGTCAAAAGAAAGGGAAGAATTTTCCTTTCTTTTTCTTCTACTTTATCACTCTTTTATATTTTTACTGTGCTTTTTATCTACAGCAAATAATAAAAGTATTAAAAATAAAATTTAAAAAATACATTACTATCCTTGGAGAGAAAGAAGCAAGGCGATACCTTGGATGTTGTGTGCAAGAATGAAATATGTGAGCCAGATAGCCTTGTTATGAAAGAATATGCTCGGAAGAAGTCAGCTTTCTACAAAATTTGTTTTTAGTTTTATAAATATTGCTTTCCACTGATAAATGTCAACAAGGCTCTCCAAGACATTCTCGATGTGAAGGTCTCATGATTTAATTCTATTGCTGATGCAAAGTATCTTTTTTATACAGTATACAATAAGTTGCTTTCTGGGAGAATTCTGGGAAAAATGAAAAATTGTAGTAAATGTACTAATGTAGTAATGTAGTAATGTAATGTAGTAACGTATAACTGGGATGGATTGAATACGTAAGTCCAGATGACTGTATCATGCATGCAGTTTCAGTGTATTGTCTAAAAGAGTAAAGCCAGATGAAGAGCATGCAGCATTTGGTATAAGACAAAATAAACCTCTGAACATAGCATTTGGGAATCTATCCTCAGGGATTGGCATACAGCTAATGCTCCAAAATTATTAAGAAACTTGGTATTCCATTGGCAATCACAATGGAAAGTTCAACACATTACACATTCTCTATCTATCCATCTATCAGATATACATCACACCTTTTATTCAGAAGCTCAGAGTGGTATACGCAGCATTCTGTTCTCCCATTTTTCCTCACAACAACCATGCCCATGCCATGCAATCACAACTCAAAACCATTCACTATAAAATTGATGAAATACAATAATGAACGCAAACCACAAGAAAACCTATGAATTTAAAAATGGGTGGGGACCCAAGAAGCAAAGCATAAAGTCTGGTGCAGAGAGAGATATCTTGCTCTAAGAGGATCCATGGATGTGCCAGGTGTTTGATTGTATGTTCAGAAAATGTGTTTTTCTTCCTGGGAAATGCAGATGTTGGCCTTCTTGAGTAAACCAGAGACAAATGACTAGATGATCTAAATCTACTTTATTGTAAGGCTACATTAACAGAATCTTGTAAGTCAAAAAATCCAGATTTCCTGCCCACTATTTTTAACTGCTATCCTCATTAGGGTAGGTCTTTCCTAAGTTTCTTTCTTTGACTGTTGAATGATTGCAGGCTTCTGTCTCTCTTGTTTATTGGTTTCTTGGCAGCATCTCCACTCCCCCTTCCTCAAGGTTATCCATGCATTCCATTACTACGTTACAGTAGTGAAAAGGAGAAGCTGTGGATTAAAAAGCTAGGAAGTGTGAGATTGCAACAGGAGCATTAGGAAAAGCTCCTTAGGACAAGCCCTGATTATTCTCAGCAAGGACATTACAAGAATAAGACTTGTGACTATCATTTCCAGCACAATTGAGCAAATGTAATATGCAGACCTAGAAATTAAATTAGTTCCATCCCTTTTGGTATTCTAAAAAGTCCTTAAGACCAGGCTATGTGGTCAGATCTGGGGCTCCCAGGTGACCAGGTACCTATTCAGGTGGCTCCACAATTGAAATGACTACTTTTTATCCTCCCTCTCCTATAATATGTATTTTTCCATTTATAAAATTTATGGTGGTGGCGCAGTGGTTAGAATGCAGTACTACAGGCTACTTCTGCTGTCTGCCTGCTGCCAGGAGTTCGATTCTCATTGTCTCAAAGTTAACTCAATGTTCCATCTTTCCGAGGTTGGTAAAATGAGGACCCACATTGTTGGGGATAATATGTTGACTCTATAAACTGCTTAGAGAGGGCTGTAGAAGCACTGTGAAGCAGTGTATAAGTCTAAGTACTATTTCTATTAATATTTTATTTAGTTATTTTATATTGTACATTTTTTTGTTTTTATGTTGTGCTCTTTTCAATTCTTGAGTCATCTTTGGTGAGATATATAAGTTTGATAGATAAATAAATAAATAACTACCTACCTGGAATAAGCAAATGAAACGACACGTAGTCATTTAAAACATGCACAGAGAAATTCCCTTCATGCCACCAAGATGAGAGTTGAAGACCATCTTTTTAATTCTACCAAACCTGTGCTAGATGTAGGAAGCAGGGAGCTTTACAAAGCATAGGAACCTTAGGAGAATTAATGGTGGGATAGAGATTCTGTCATCCAGGTCATTGTTGTCCCAAAAGTGCTTTTTTCAAGAGGCAACTGGACTTTCTAGTTTCTTCTTTGAAGATGTTTTGCTTCTGAGAAGCAAAACATCTTCAAAGAAAAACCAGAAAGTCCAGTTGCCTCTTGAAAAAAAAAATCTTTGGGATGTAGTGCTTTGTTGCTCACAGAGAGAGATTCTAGTATTTGCTATGCCCCCACCAGAAGAAAGGCCCCTCATTAGGGGCAGAAGAAGCCCATTTGTATGGCAATATCTGGCACTTGTATAAGACAAGAAAGACTATCTTGGTCAAGCATATTAAAGAACAGGCCTTCTACCTACCCTATTCATTGAGTTCTAAATACCTACAAGGCACCAGGCTCCTTAATGGGACAATCTGATCCTGTTTCTGCATCACAGCCTTTTTTTCATCATTACTTCTTTTATTCTTCACTTTCCCTGAAACATAATATCTGATTATCTTGCTCCTCCTCCTCCTCCTCCTCCTCCTCCTCTTAACAGGCTCCTGCTGGAACAGCTAGGTGTTAAAAGTCATGGAAAGATACTAAGCCAGGAAAGCAAAGGTTAACTAACTCAGTACAATAAGTCCAGCAAGAAGCTGGCACAGGCTAAAGCATTCCATCTCCTCCTTTCACTTCTCTTCAAATTCTTTGGTCTTCTTTCTTTCTAGCCAGACTTTCTGGCTATTCCTTCCCATTGAGATAGGTGGAATAAACAAAGACGTAGTAGTCATTCCTCCCTTCCCAGGCAGCTGAAATGAATGAAAATTATTTATGGAGCTTATGCAATGGAATTGCTGACTCCCTTGGCAAAAGCTGAGCCTCAGACAAGCATTCTGAGTATTTAAAGTTCATAGCAGGGAAGACGGTCATTCTGCCAGGATACAGGATGCCTAGAATTGGGCACGGAGGCTAGGAAAGGAAGTCAAAGCAAATCACCTTACCTACAATGTAGGTATGCAGTTCTGTTGTACCTGCTCAGTGTACTATTAAGACATGAACGTCAAGTGGAAAATGTCAAGACCCCTACTATCTGCTTGTATGTTAGAAACAGATTTACATTCTCTAGGCCAGGGGTGTCAAACTCAATTTCATTGAGGGCCACATCAAGGTTGTGTTTGTTCTCAAGGGGCCAGTGTGGGCATGGACAGTGTGGGCGTGGCCAGCTGAACATCACTTGTGTCGGTGATGCCTATCGTGGCCCAAGGACTCTGCCGGGAAAAATGGGCTCTCAAGCTCTGTTTTCGGCTGTGACAGCCTCCTGCAACCCTGTGCCACAGAAAATGGAGGTCAGGAGGACTGTGCATGGCCCCCAAAAGCTCTGTTTTTGGCTGTGATGGCAGTGGTGGGATTCAAATTTTTTTACTTCTGGTTCTGTGGGTGTGGCTTGGTGGGTATGGCAGGGGAAGGATACTGTAAAATCTCCAGTCAGGAAGGGTATTTGTCAGTTCTCTGAACTACTCAAAATTTCCGCTACCAGTTCTCCCGAACTGGTTAGAACCTGCTGAATACCACCTCTGTGTGACAGCCTCCTGAAACCCTCTGCCAGCAAAAATGAAGCTCAGGTGAGCCGTACTGGCAGAGGCACCGCAGGCCAGTCCTTCACTGTTTCCAGGGTAGCCCCACGGGTCACATCTATGCATCCCGCAGGTGGATCCAGCTCATGGGCCTTGAGTTTGATACCCCTACTCTAGGTCTTTAGAAAAAGGACTGTTTTCTGTAAAGAGGAAACATCTTACTTGTTTGTCTCTCAGGAGCACTCTTAGATTTAAAAATCAAAAATAAAGAAGAAACTATACAGATAATCTTGGACTTACAACAATTTGTTCAGTGACTGTTCAAAGTTACAATGGCACTGAAAAAAAGTGACATGATCATTTTTGAGACTTATAACCATTGCAGCTTCCCTATGATCATCTGATTAAAATTCAGGTGCTTGGCAATTAGTTTATATTTATGACAGTTGGGGTGTCCCCAGGTCATGTAATCATCTTTTGTGACCTTCTGACAAGAAAAGTCAATGGAAAACCAGGTTCACTTAACAATGGTCTTACTAATTTAACAATTGCAGTGATTTATTTAACAAGTGAGGCAAGACAAGCTATAAAATGCGGCAAAGTGCACTTAACAAACTTCTCACTTAGCAACATACATGTTGCTTAATTGTGGTTGTAAGCTTAATTGTGGTTTGTAAGTTGAGGGCTACCTGTACTGCATAGTCCCATAGACAGCCAGAAGAGATTCTTCCTGTCACATCTGTGTGAGTCCATTACTCATTCTGCCTCTTTTGCAAAGCGTAAAATTATTTCTATAAAAATGTTCATAGGTAGTGAAGATGGGGGTGTCTTACCTGTCTTCAACTCTACCCAATTTCCAGGTTCTTCAACCCAGAACCATCAACTGATCAGCCTTACCTGGTCACCTGATAGTTGCAGGAACAGCTTATTATAGTAGCTACTGAGATCCTATGGATGGTGCTAGTTGCAAGCAGCAAACTGCATTGTTTTGAACCGATATACGGACTCTTGGCTATTTGCATGATCTCATTCCCTATATCTTGATGAAGGCGGAAAGTCCTGGACTTTTCAGACATATAGGTGATCTCATTTATTAACATCACCACTAGTCTTAAGGATTGGTTGGGAGGTTGTACCAATGTGGTTGGGAGGTTTCACCCATGTGGGATCTATTCTCCAATCCAAATACTGTATCTATGTTACTCTGCTTTGTTTGTAAAAATAGTATAAAATAATAAACACCACATAGGTGGTCAGACATCTTTGGATCCTGAAATGACTGGTTATTGAATTCCCACACTTATATCTCTCAAGAAGCAACTAGAGGGAAGAGAGTGAAATTCTAACAATGTGTCAGATTTGGGGTGATTTTTCCCCCTTTATTTGACTAAGGGGAGAAAAGAAAGTCAGTTGGGTGGAATGATTAAGGACATCAGGCTAGAAACTGAGAGACAGTGAGCTTTAGGTCTGCCAGAGGTACAAAGCCCACTGGATGACTTTCAGGAATCACTCTCTGGCAGGAAGAAGGCAAGGGCAAAAGTATTCTGAAAAATTTGTCAAGAAAGAAAAAAGTGGGGAAGAGATACAGATACAGATTAACAGACTTGGAAAGAAACTTGCAGGTCATCTAGTCCAATCAGACCCTACACCATTCCTGAAAGATGGCAGTCCAGTCCCTTCTCGAAAGCTTCCAATGATGAAGCTCCTACAACTTTGGAAGACAAGCTGTTCCATTGATTGATTGCTGTCACTGTCAGAAAATTTCTCCTTATTTCCAGGTTGACTCTCTCCTTAATATCAGACATCAGCCACCTGCAAGATAAGTTCCCTTAACCGAATTATTCTTTTTTATTCCCTACCTCCACCCTGATCTTCCTAAAGCCCATGTCACACCGGCCAACGGATGCAAAAAGGACACAACGGACGAGAAAAATGTTCCATCCGTTGTTATCCGCTCT
>BHFT01052983.1:0-19113 GCA_004320025.1 Laticauda laticaudata | reverse complement strand
CTATTCTGACTACTGTTTGAATAAAACCTTTTGTTGTTGGAACCCGGTCTACCTCGTGTGTTTTCCGAACAAAACAACTTGTCTGAAATAGTATAAGGTCTCCTGCTTGGGGGAACAGGTGGTTGGATTAGAAGCCCTCCAAGGTCCCTTCCAACTCTATTATTCTGTTAACAAATATGACATAAAGCTTTGTGGATCTGATGGAGTGTCATGACATAGTCCTTAAATCCACAAGACTGTTGGTGCTTTTTTTTAATGTTTAACATTTTTATTGGGTTATAAAATAAAATAAGATACCAAATATGAAAATAAACAGGAAAACAGTGGGGAAGAAGAGTGGAAAGAGAAGTGAGGAAAGATAAGAAAAAAAAAAGAAAAATAAACTTTGACTTCCGACTCTCTCTGTTGCAGTAAAATAACATTTGATTAACATCAAATCACAGCTTTTTGTTTTTTCGTAATAATATGATCAAGCCATTTCTATAAAGATCTATCAGTCTAATCGATGAAACCCAAAATCAGCGTTTCATTTTTTTCCACTTCAAGCGCAAAGTTCAGAAGCAGTTTCCTCGATTGTGAGTCAGCATTGATTCCAGAGGACCCTCTGCACAAATCTCTGCAGGTTTTTTTGGGCAAGGTTTATTTCGAAGTGCTTTGCCATTGCTTCCTTCCTAGGGCTGAGAAGGAGTGGTTGTCCAAGATCCCCCTGTCAGCTTTGTACCTAAGGCAGGATTAGACCTCCTGGTCCTAGCCTAACACACACACACACACACTTTTTTATGACTGTTTGGTGGCTGTACCTGAAAACAGTGTTTATTTTAAGAGAGATGAATAAGCTTAAAATAAATCCCCATATTGTTTTCATTTAATTCTTAATATACTTTATTGGTATAAGAAAAAAATGAAGTATTGTCTGGCTTATAGGATATGGAGGATCAACAATCATTGTAGCTTTAATAAAAATGGCAAGGTTGAAAGATTAAATGATTAAATGAGTTAGCTGGGCTATAGAAGAGAATAGTGGGAACAGGCATGACACTTTGTTCTACAATAAGATAAAGATGATTATTCAAGTCTCCTCTGCCACACTTTTGTGTAACTATACCTTTTTTCTAGCATTTGGTCCCACTTCATTGCAGGTCTGCTTGTTTGTGCTGCACTTACCTAGTTAAGCCACCAAAGCCATCAGCACATGATGTAATGAGGGGTTATCTGTTCAATCTGACACCATTAAGAGCCAAGAGAGTATTAGCTGACTTCACATTTAAGGAAGAACCAGACCCTGGGACCCTGGGTTCCCTGCTTCTAGGCCAGCACCCTAACTACTAAACCACACAGGGCTACCCTCTCATTCTCTTGCACTCGCTCAGACACACATGGACACACACCTGGCAATTATTAAATACAACCTGGAATATCTGGGAACTGTTTTCACAGACTCACTACTAGCATTTAAGAATATTTGGGGGGGGGGCAATTAAAAACCATCTACACATACAGGTCACACGGTCTTCCTTCCTTTTCTTCTTTTCAGGGTGGCTGTGGATGACAGGAGTTTCATTTTACAATGGAATTACATTCTATGGGCAAGTAATATTTTGAAGAGGGAGAAGTAGGATTATAGTTTTGTTCAGTTTTTTAATTCTCCCAACTATTGGTAGCGTGTGGGGAGGAAGAGAGATAGGAAGAGAGATAATTTAATTGAATTTAACATAAAACGAAGTCTACTATTCACAAAGGAATTTGCTACATACTATTGTGCAATTATAATTCTGAATTTAAATAATGATACATTTATATGATAGGAACGTAAAAGTTCTTTGCATGTTTAGTTGTGAGAACAGTCTATGTGAGAACATCAGCCAAAATTAAGTTTAACTGTTTTGAACATCTGGTTTTCTAAACAGTCCACAGAAAGTAATGATACGGTGGCCCACCTAAAGATTGGAAACTACGAGTCTAGTCATAGAATTACACGTTTCTATTCATCCTTCTTGATTTGCTTTCTAGATCTGAGGCACAAATATATACATTGAATTCAGCTACCCACCTGTGATGTACCCTACTGAAATTTGAACTAAGGTGGAAAGTGAGATAAAAGGAACTTAAAATATAAGTCTCTCTCTCTCTTTCTCTCTTCCCCCTCCCTCTTCCACTCCCTCTCCTTCTCTCTTTAGAAAATGTATATGGCTGCCCAACTTACTCACAGTGACTCCAGTCAGCTAGCAAAGATAAAGTTAGCATTCCTCTAGACATTTACTTCATTCTGGTGGCAGAAGCAAATAGAAAGGCTCTTGGGGTACTTTAGACTCTTTTTTTCAGAAATGTCTAAGGAGACTTTTATCTTCAGTCTAGTGCCAAGCCTATATGTTCTACAATCTTAGATACTGGTGAGGACTGCTTTATGTAAATCTGCAAATTTTAATATAAGAGAATATATGTAGCTCAGGAATGAACTGTGGAGTGTTTGAACCAACTCTGAACTTGGTTGTTCACTTGCAGATATTTCCTTATTCAAGGAGCTATACCACGCCCCCACCATCATTGGCAGGACAAGCTACTGTATATAAAACAGGGACCGAATTCCACAATTGACTGACGCTGTTAGCTAGTTGAGGAATAAAACATCTACAAGCAAACAACCAAGCTCAAAGTGCACTAAGGACTCCTTGGTATATCAACTCCTTGGTATAAGGAGATTTAAATCTTTAAATCTCCTTATACCAAGGAGTTGATCAGGGGTGGGATTCAAAACCCCCAACAACTGGTTCTCTGCCCAGTTGCTGGGTGGGCATGGCCATAGTGGGTGTCCCCTACTGGAACTTCCGGAGGACCATTTTTCACCTTCCCCAGAGTCCAGAGGTTTCCCTCGGATGGGTGGAGGGTGAACTCCGGAGGCCCTTCAGAAGCCAGAAACAGGCCTGTTTCCAGAACTCCCATAGTCCAGAGGCTTCCTTTGGGTGGGAGGGCAAAAACAGTCTCCTCGGCTCCAGATGCCCTCCGGAAGCTGGCAAGAGGTCGATTTCCAGACTCCTGGAACTTCCAGGAGGGCCATTTTTCATCCTCCCAGGGCCTCTACACAGACCCTGCACTTATCTGCATCCAAAACATGGTTTTCTCTGCATGGAGACTCCTGGGAGGGGAGGGATAGGGTGGGCGGGGCCAGCCGGTTGGTTCAACCATTGGTTTGGTGAACCAGATGTAAATTTAACATCTGTTTGCCTGAATCAGCCTGAACCGGCTGAATCTCACCTCTGGAGTTGATGCTTCTACACATGAGACCATCTCTCCTCATTTCACCCACACTTGTTTTTTTTTTTATGATGATTAAAAAACAGTCACATCCTTCCCTACCAAAATGCATGTTTGTTTACATTACACAACAAAATTACATTACATTGTGTGATGACCCAGAGTATCTCAGAAATATAACAAAACCCAAAACATAACTAAAAGTCCTTTAATGTCTTCACTGTTTAATTGTTCACAGTGGAGGAACAAACTAGTTTCAAAATAACATTTCAAAGGAAAGAAACACAGTTCAAATTCAAAGAGCCGATAATGAAGCAAAAACCAAAAACAAACCACACTGAATAAAGTTCCACAACAAACCAGGATAGATAATTGCCAACTTCAGGAAGATAACCAGGTACAGTCTGTTGGAAGAACGCCAACCAAGATAAACCTCATCCAGGAATAAAACACTCTTTGTTTCCAGCGTTTGCTAGCACACAGGTCCAAACTCTTAACGCAGTTCTCACACTGCATTCCATAAAGAGGATCAAGGCTCTTTTCTCCTGAGTAGTCCATGTCTTTCCCTGATCCTCTCTTCCCTGCGTGCCCTAGGATGGAGAGGGGATGGGCCTGGGTCCTCCTCTGTCTGCTCAGCCGGCTTCTGCCCTTCCCCAGCCTCCTCCACCACCTCCGGAGCCCCACTCCCACTCCCTGTTGGCTGTTCCTCCTCTTCCTCAGAGTCAGTCTCCACCAGGGGCAGAAACAATTAGTTCATTTTTTACTCCTAGCAACTGCATAGATTTTCTTCATTTTAGAAACATTTACCTATAAATTATTGGTCAAGGTCTCATCTAGGACACTTCATTTTAACCTTTATTATATTATTTTATTGTCATCCCCATCACTTAATCTCCAGCTTCTCCCTCATCATGCCCCCTTTTTCTCATCTTACATTTAACACATACATGAAAAAAAATATTCTACTTCAAGTTCTCTTAGTAAGCAACTACTTGTGGGGAAAAAGAGATAATGTGTTGTTCATGATTGTTGTTCAACTTTGCTGCAACCATTTGTCTTGCTGGCAAAACAAATGGTTCTGACTTTTGGATGATATATTTGATGGCAATGCAATGATGAAGTGTCCCAGGAACTGAGACATAACTAAGACAAAGTTACTCCATTTCCCCTCCAGCCAATAGCATTTCCATAGATGATTCAGGGATGAACACAACCCAGCAGTATTATTGCTTCTTAAACATTTTTCAGTTTGTTCATCTCATAGCTGTGTGAAAATAATAGTGTCTTTTGCACCAGTCTAGTCCTGCTGCAGAATAAGAAAAAAAATGGTGGAAATATAGATCTAATTAAGTCTCAGAATTCTGTTCAGTTTTACTGAATTACTCAGGTTAATTCATGTGAATATTAACAATGATGCCTCCTATCATACGTATTGGTTTAAAGGAGTAATTGTTCTGTTGCTGCATGTATAGTAGATAAGCAACATACAAATTAATCCACTATATCAAAGGATACTAGGTGAAATCAATTGCAAAGAGATGAAAGATAGAGCTTGAAGCAATATATGAACATGATAAATGTATCATTTTAGAATTTAGAATGAGAAGTTCAAATGGTTTTCACTTCTGTTTCAAATGGACTTTATATAATATGCTATAAACAATTACAATCAAATTAGTTTTATATTGATGTCAATGGATATCTTCCCCCTTTTTGTGATTAATTAGCTTGTGCTCTCTATGACCACTGTTTATCTTTTTTCCCTTGCTCGTGCTATAATTTTCTGTTTCACTATTTTAAAAAAAAAGCATAAACATACTTACTCCAACCTTTATAGCCTTTAGATATATGGACTTCACTTCCTCATTCAAGCAACTACCTGAAGAATTCTGACAATGACTATAAATCTCAATGGTAATAAAGTTCAAAAAAGCTAAGAGTAGCAGTTTGAAAACTCTGTGATAGTTTTTTGTCAGCCAAAGTGCTATGAGGTAGAAAACATTATGCCCTATCACAATTTATCTAATATCAGATTTTATTCTCAGCGATCCATTATGTCCATGCCAACTATAACAGATCAAATGGAAATGATTTTGAAACTACATCTGGCTGAACATCTGGCTTCTTTGAAACTGATTAAGGAACTCTCAATTACAATAGTATTAGAACAGAAGAAAATAAACTTACTCAGTGTTGATGCTCACCAGTCAGACTTTATTTGTCTACATATTTGATGTGATTTTTCAGGTACTGGACTTAAATACAAGTGTTCTTGAATATGGCACTTCCACTGAATGATTTTCTAATTTTGGAAGAGCAAAATGAGCTGCACGGTCAGGGAAATAAGGGACTATTGGTAGGTACCCAAAAGCAGGCAAAGCAGGCAGGCAGATTGAGTTGCTCACAGAATTACAGATTCACTTAGAGATCTATCTATCTGCAATCTGCCACCTGAGTCTGTCACATAAAATTTGCTTGCAAGCAAACTCACAAAATTAACTCACAACACACCATGTATATAAATATTGATTTTTTTTATAAAGAAAGAGCAACTTTTGCCCAAAAGCAGGCAAAGCAGGCAGGCAGGCTGAGTTGCTCACAGGATTACAAATTCACTTAGAGATCTACCTATCTGCAGTCTGTCACCTGAGTCTGTCACATAAAATTTGCTTGCAAGCAAACTCACAAAATTAACTCACAGCACATCATGTATGTAAATATTGATTTTTTTTATTTAAAAAAGCAACTTTTACCCAAAAGCAGGCAGGCAGGTTGAGTTGCTCACAGAATCATCCAGTGATCTATCTATCTGCCATCGGCTAGCTCAGTCTGTCACATAAAATTTGCTTGCCGTGAGTCTGCACTGAATAATGGAACCTTCAGTCCTAAGGGAGGTTCGGCTGTGCTTAAAAGCAGAGCCGAAGATCTAAAGAGTAGCTAAAAAGCAAGAAATCCAACTATTTCCTGCTTCCTATGCGTGCTTCCTATTCCTGCATGAGCTCTGGTATCAGATGACTGCACTTCAAATGTAGGCGACAAATTGTTGCATCTGGTGTAGGGATTTCAGATTTATAGTCAGGGATCTGGTTGCATTCAGTAAGAGTTGGTAAAGTCAGGCATGTTTTTCCATCTACAAACTTGGTAACCAGATGCTCTTTTCCCCATTGTCTCCACAATTTCTACATAAATTTTTAAGAAATAGGGAGTTCTGGGGCCTTTAATTGCAAAGATATCAAAGAAGATTGAGTTGGTTAAAGACCTGATACTTTGGTCATCTGGAGTAGCATAAAGCTTAACGGCTTTGTCACTTTAACCTGCTGGGTAGAATCCGACTAAACAGATTTTGGAACAGGACCTGCTGCCTGCAATCTCTTTGCAGACTTTTATGCATTTTGAACTGATTTTTCTTGTGGTTGTCGCAGTGTGTTCTTCCTCCCTGCCATGTTCATTGGTACTGTAATTGCACTGTAAAGTCCATGGAGCTGGCCCTGGGTATAAAGCTGTGTTGTGTTCTGTGCTGTCACATTCCGTGCATTTTACGCTGACCTTACAGTCCTTGGCAAAGTGAGGGGGCTGATGAGCACACTGATAGCAGATGTTTTTGTTCAGGAAAGCCTTGCTGTCCTCAATGGATTTCTCTCTTAAGGCTCTCCATTTTAGAAGAAGATGTGGCTTCTGATAAAGATTTCTGATCTCAGTTTCTGTATGAGAGGAGCTAGAAGACCTGTGAGAGGAATCTGGAAGAGTCACATTAGTTTTGTGGACTGCTACTGGAGGCTCACAAGGATTATGTCCTGAAGGAACAGCACATGACAATGTGAAGTCAAAGTTAGAATCATTTCTTGTTTTAGCTTGTTGACACACAAAGTCCACAAAACTAGAGAATGGGGGGAAATGGATCATTGTACATTTTTTTGTATTTGGAGCCCTGTGTCATCCACTGCTCTTGTAAGTTATAGGGTAGCTTTCGTACAATGGGATTGACACTTCTGGCTGTGTCAAGCAATGCAGGTCTTACAAGTCCCCTTCTGCCTTAACTACTTGCAGTTCCATTAGTAAGTTACTAAGTTATCTAACTTTCTGATAGGCTCTGTCTCAGAGGTGGTATTCAGCAGGTTCTGGCCAGTTCTAGAGAACCGGTAGCAGAATTTTTGAGTAGTTTGGAATATCACCTCTGACTGGCCCTGCCCCATCTATTCTCTGCCTCCCGAGTCCCAGCTGATTGGCTGGGTCTTTTTTTGTTGCCCTGCACAGGAGAACGGAGCTGGAAATCAGGTTAGTGGGGTGGGGATAGAATGGAGATTTTGCAGTATCCTTCTCCTGGAATGGGGTGGGAAAGGAGATTTAACAGAATCCTTCCTGCCCCGCAAGCCACACCCACAGAATTGGTAGTAAAAACATTTGAATCCCACCATTGCTCTGTCAGGTATTTTAGGAAAGCTGTCAAGTCTTTTGAACAGTGCATTTTCCACTGCTATCATCAACTTTGTCTCAGAGCAGTTTAAAGCCTGTTTCAGGCTGGTTTATGATTATTGTCTTGATTCATTTTGCATGCTCAGCAAATTCAATTCCGAGCATGTAATTGTTAAGTCTATCTCTTCATTTCGTTAGTTGTCCTTGTGTGTTACAAATTCGATTGGGTATTGCTAAATCTGAGAATAAAACTTTTTAACTTTTTGAGAAAAGTTAAACTGTGTTTCCCACTAACCTGTTAAGGATTTTAGATGGAAATAGTGCACAAAGTTTTACAACCTTATCCCTTTAGGGTATCAAAGGGATAGCCTGAGCAGGGTCAACCAATGTTAAACATCAAACAGCGTTTGCCTATGCTTCTATGAATCCAGGCAAGGTCTCTCAAGTTTCCATTCTGCAGCCATAGCTGCACTTTCCTGAATACCAGCCAGGAAAAAATGTGTATATTTGGCACTATAATTGTGGGAAGCCTAGTTTTTAAGATCAGCCCAACTACTGTAGCACAGGGGTTTTTTTTTTTAATGAAGGGCAGAGGATCCAAGCAACTTCCTTTGTTTCACTCTAAAAGGAACATAAATGGAACCCAGAGATATTAATCAGCCTCCATTGTATAAGCCCTGGGCTTTCCATGAGTGTTCTGCATTTCTTGGCATGTTGACTTTTATTATTTTGCAGATGGAAAATCAATTAAAACAAATTCCATTTTATTAGGGTGTTAATACTTCAGTGCTCAGGCATTCTGCTGGCCTTTAGCCACATGAAGCTGTTGGGAGTTCTGTTTTCATTCCCTTTAGAAAGGCCTGACAAATTAAGATAAAGTCACTATTTAAATGTTCCCTTGTTAAGTGAAAACAAAACTGTTTCCTTGTTGCATTAATCTGATGAAGTCAATTTCCATGTTTATTCGTTTGCTTGCTTTTAATTTTAGTATTTTGTATGTTGCTCCTATCACATCCTATAGAAGTGATTCTCAGGAGAGATGGAAGAGACAAGGGAAAAAGATCTGGAAACCTTGGAAACATCTTATGCCAGAATTATTGCCAAGTCCATATTGCTCCCCAGTCTCATAACTCCCTCATAAATTTGGGGGAAGAAACCATAGTATTGTGGAAGAATTTGAGAACCATGACAACTATTTGATTTACCTTAAAGGAAATCCACAGCATTCCAGACATTATGAAATGTATGAATCAATGCTGTGGAAAAGGTGCCCTTCTTTTCAATCTCAAACAACTGATGAAAGTATAAATGCCTATTTTGCATGCTATTCTTCAAGAGGTCTTATATCTCCCACTAAAGAAAGGAACCAGAGGTTTGGAGTGCACAGGGAGGGTATGCAGGTGTGACGAGATGGAGAAAAGGTTAGAAAAATCCTGACACAACTTCCTCCCTATTCTGTTTGGCAGTCTTCCCTTCAGCCAAGCCTGAGAAATTAAGATAAAATCACTATGTTCCCTCACTAAGCAAAAACAATTTTTGAGTCTTTGTCACATTAACTGGATAAAACATTCTGCATGTTGGTTTGCTTGCTTTTAATTTTAGCACTCCCTGTTTGCTGCTCCTTTCACATCTTTTACAATGGTGATTCTTCCAAAGGGATACAAAGGAGAGTAATATACCTGGAGAGCTTAGAAAGAGAGCTCCGTACCAAAAAGTTATTGCCAAGATCACAGTTTTCTCCTCTTCAGGACTCCACCTCTAGAAACTCCAAAAAATATGGAATCTAGAGTAGGAGAACAAAGTGTTGTGGAAGAGCGTCAGAATTAGGGCAACCATTTTATTTAACCCAATAGAACACCCAAAGCATTCCAAGAATTATCGTATGAATTAACAAGTACTGAGGAAGAGATGTATTGTCCTGGAGAATATCAGTTAAAAGTGCAAAGTGTTGCCATTTTTTCAGGTTTAGATATGAATACATTTGTGTTTTATTTGCTGGTTTTTAGTTAACCTTATTTTGAGTTTTGTACCTCACTCCAGCATAAACATTCTCTGCCATGGCAAACAAAAGTTACTTCTAGATAATTGTAGTGGAAAGAAAAAGTAAATGAAGGAATGCAAGAACCACTAGTCAGTACTGCTAAGAGATAATAAAAGAGAATGTAAATGTCTGTTAAGGCCTGGTAAAGAAGAAGAAATGAGAAAGAAACTCAAGATAGCTACACCTTAAGCTCCCCCTTAATACTCCTTCATATAACAGGAGACAATGGGAAACTCAGACAGGCTTTCACATATCTGTTATAATAGATAAAAGTTCCAGTAACACTTGCAGTGTCTGTTTCCTGACCCGGCTTACCCTAAAGAGCTGACATTAACAAAACTGAGGCTCTTTCCATCTGAAGGCTCTCAGTTTTACCTAATCCTCACTATTGAAAATTAGAGAGCAAATGATTTGTGGATTATCTGTCTCAATTCTCTTAATTATCCTGATCTGTGACATTTTGTTTTATTCAAGTCATTGGGTACATGCCAATTAATATTTGATCTCAGTTGGTTCAAAATCATTTTTTTTTGTGCCTCTGGTTAAGAAAGCCTTTGACATTTACAGTGTTTACCTGCTGCTTGCTTGATAGATTCATACATTAAAAGTAAAAGCCTTTTTTTAACTACATCAGGACATTGTCTTATTTAACAGAAACCGTTTCAATACTTTTTTGCTAAAATAATTCTTATCTCTTTTCTATTGCTCCCATCTGCATACTTTCAGAAGAATGTTCTGCTCCTTAGTTTACATTCGAAAGTTTAGATATGTAGTACTCCTATATTTTTTAGTGAATGTGCTATTTTCTATCTCAACAAGCTGTCAACAACCTGTTTTCTTGCAGAAAAACACTTGAGATGGATTCCTATGATGACCTCTATTTCAAAAGAGCTTATTTTCAGAATAGGGAAAATTAGCTTTTTGATGTGCATCAAAACATATATCCCAGTTTCTTGACATATGATTAGTCTTGTGAGATAGTCCAAACAAGGAGCATATCCAGATGAATTTGTTCAAATTTACTGCAAGGTTATATCAACAGATTGTATTTATCTTTCCTTGGGATTCAGAATGCTGGTAATAATGATCGAGCTCAGGGGTGTCAAACTCAATTTCATTGAGGGCTGCATTGGCATTATGGTTGCCCTCATAGTCTTACATGCAACTGCCTTTGAGGATAACCATAATGCTGATGTGGCCCTCAGTGACACTGAGATTGACATCCCTATTTTCCCTATCCCATTGAGGCCACCTAGAGGTTGATTTACATGAATAAAGTCCTGTGGGCAGGGCTAAGGCGATGGGGGCCAACCCCTCAGTGTTTCTGGGTGGGGGGGAGACCTGACCACATTGCAGGCCGGATCTGGCCTGTGGGCCTTGAGTTTGACTTGTCTAATCTAGCTGAACTAAGAAGAAATCTGAGTCTGGAAAATCTAGTTTTTCATCATTCTATCAGTTATTTTTTAATTGTTCTGTTGTACTTATTTATATTGCTTTTAGATTTCTTACTAGTTTTGGAAGCTCCATGGGATGGGACAGAGGTGGCATTCAGCAGGTTCTGACCAGTTCTGGAGAACTGGTAGGAGAAATTTGGAGTAGTTTGGAGAACTGGCAAATCCCACCTCTGACTGGAGATTGCCACGCCCACCAAGCCACACTCACAGAACTGATAGTAAAAAAATTTAATCCCACCACTGGGATGGGATATATGATGCCAAACCACACTGGACAAAAAAATTTGAAAAGTTTTGCTTCTAGAAAAACTGTTGGTGATTATGATAGACTCTTGCAAACTAAATATAATTTCAATATAACTATAATTTCAGAATGACTGTATTACATAAGAATCCTGAGAAATCTGAAAATAACCTTTAATTACTATAATGTATTTAATTGCATAATATTTCCAACATGCTGCATAAGTTCATTTGGTGGACAAAGGATAATAGGAAGTTCAGCCAGGGGAGTAGAATTTATTTTATGCATTTCACATGCAAAATGTTAGAACTGGCTTTTTCCACTTTTGTACCCACGTGGCCACGCAAGCCACCAGCACATGCCTGAAGCCAAAACCGGAGAAGTCTGAGCAGCCACTCACAGCTGTGAAGGAGCAAGTGAGGGAAGACTATAGAAGGCAGACAAAATGAGTTACAACAGGGGAGTGGGATACAAGAGTCTCAAGAAAGTGATAAGGTGACAGAGTCAGCAGAAGAATTCGCAAGAGAACTTCTAAATTGGTTTTGATGAAGTATTAATAAGTTTGGATTTATGTGTGTGTGTATGTTATAGACACACACATGTCTGTGTATAGATATTAATGTATGTATGTGTATGAGTGTAGTGGATATAAGACACACATACTCAACTGTTTATTCTCAACATCAAGCACATTCACTGTTGCTAGAGTCCCAAAATTCTTTTCCTGAGTCACATTATGACTAATGAGACTTTCCTAATATAAACAACTGGTCAAGGAATGCATCCAAAGAATGATGGGAAGGTCTCTGCCTTCTTAGGCTGTTCTAAATGTTCTTTTTATTTTATACTTTAAATTGGATTCATTTTCTTGCTCCCTAGACTGCTGCTCTTCAACCTCCCCTCCCAGAAATTTATTAAGATGGGGGGAAATCCCCATTAGAAAACACTGGTCTACGAATTTTGGGAAATTATCTACTTCCAAGATAAAATGTCTTAATTTTTAATTATTATTTTAGTTAAATGAATATTTTAATTAAATGAATTAGAAAACAGGTGATAAAGGTGCTGGTTGAATAAACTTTTCAAGATATCTTAAGCCCCTGTCACACTGCACCAATGGATGCAAAGAGGATGTAAAACGGACAAAAAAGCTTGCCAATCCGTTGGTTAAGCGCGATGTAATCTCCTGTCCTCCGTTTTGCTTCCTCTCTATCCGTCAGCATCCGTTTTACTGACGTTTCACATCCGCTCGAGAAAGTTTTGAGCTGCTCAAAACCTTTTTGCGCGGAAATGTATCCATGTCGTCCATTCTGCATCCGCTACGCATCCGTTCTGCATCCGTTACGCATCCACTATATCCGCTAGGCATCCGTTCCGCATCCACCAACTCGCATCCGCTCGGACGCAGGGAGGAAGCAGAACGGACGCGAGAACAGATGCAGAACGGATGCCTAGTGGATGCAGCACGGAAACAAAGCGTTAAAATGGAAAAAACGTTCGCAGAGGGGACCTATCTCAGATATTAAGATGTCTACAGGATGCCTAGAGGATGCCTAGAGGATGCAAAGGGACACCTATACTTGCCTATAAAAAGGGGAGCAACTCATCTGCATTCTCACTTTCAGACAGCAGCCCTGCGGTGCGGACCCTCTGCAGCCTTCATCTGCCTCTTCCTCTTCCACAGCATCCAGTCATGTCCACCGTGAGATCGTAACACAGTCCTTTTGGCAGCCACCATCCTTCTGCAACAGTGCGAAGCCATCTACAGGCCTCTGTGAACTCTACTACGGGAAGAAAAAGGGGCGGCCAAGAAGCGTCTGGGTACGAAGATGGTTCGCCAGAAGAGCAGAGGACGGACTGTACAACAAGTTGATGGTGGAGCTCAGGAGCGAAAGAACTCGTGCATTCCAGAACTTCATGAGGATGCCTCCAGCCATGTTTGACGAACTTTGTGCAGTGGCTGACACCCAGGTTGACGCAAGACAAACACCAACTTCCGGGCCCAAGCCTGGAACCTGGGCTCAAGGTGGCACTGACTCTGACCACTGGCCTCAGGGGACCACCTACAGGAGCATGCAGTACGGCTGGAGGGTGCCACCCAACACCATCAGCATTTGGTCAGAGAAGTGGTGCAGGCCATCATCGAAGAATATCTGGAGGAGCTCCTCCAGTGCCCCTACCACTGAAGAAGGATGGAAGAAGTTGCAGAGCAGTGGTATCAAGAGTGGAACTTCCCACACACCGTTGGAGCCATCGATGTGGCAAGCACATGGCCTACAAAGCACCAGCCAAGCATCAGCCACTTATTTCAACTACAAGGGCTTCCTTCAGCATCATCCTCTTCGCCATGGTCAATGCTGACTACAAGTTCATGTACATCGATGCTTCAGGCAACGGGTCAGCTTCAGATGCCCAGGTATACAACGCCAGTCACCTCAGGAGGGGCTGGAACGCAACTCTCAGCGTGGGCTTCCCAGATCCAGAACCCCTGCCCAACGACACGCAAGATGTGCCCTACTCCATTGTGGGGGATGACGCCTTCTCCTCAGAACCTACCTCATGAAAGCCCTACACTTCAGACTCCTCACCCGTGAAGAGAGGATCTTCACTACAGGCTGTCCAGGGCAAGGCGGGTGGTGGAGAACGCCTTTTGGCATCCTGCCCAACAGGTTCCAGGTACTTCTCACCACCATGCAGAATTGCCAGAGACCGTGAGGAGGATCATGGAAGCTTGCTGCATCCATGCACAATCTCATGCGCACTACCGCTACCCGGTCTTGGCAGGACAGGCTCGTGGACCTCCAACAAGGCAAATGGGACATGGAGCCTGAGGAATGGAGGCAGGGCGAAACCTGATAGACACGCGAGGATGTGCAAGGCCCCAACAGAAGCCTCACGTGAAGGGAAGAAGCAGCGCAACCTCCTGAAACACTGGTGCAACTCCCCAGCTGGAGCAGTGAGTGGCAAGACAGGATGATAGATGCTTAATGGATGCTTCCTTCAGCCTGTCTCATCACACTGATGAGATTGTGCCATGTATGTTGAGTGGCTAGACAATGAACAGGGCATTTAATAAAGAGTGTGTGTTATGTTGAACATGTGTGATGATTGATTATATTGTTATTGATAATAAAGGGCCATAGGTGTGGCACCTGGGAGGTGGACCATACAGTCCCACTATTGCTTGCACTGGAGGTTTATCTATCACAGCTATTACCCATCCCAAAGGTATCCCTGCCATCCCACAGGTATCCCTGCCCATCCACAGCTATCTTAACCCATCCCACAAGCATGGCAAAGGCTTAAAACCATTTCTAAAAGTTTCAAGCAAGACTTTATTCAAAAAAAAAAAATGAAGCAAGTGTGTGAATCAAAAATAGACTTGTTAACAAACAAGCTATAAGACAAAAATGAGTCTCTGGCACTCCTCTTGGTCGCTCAGTCCTCAGGGGTGAAGGGTGCAGGTGCTGTGGAGGTGCTGGTGCTGGAGTGCTTGTCATCAGTCTCCTCCAGAAGCAGAAGCAGCAGAAGCCCACGCCCAGAAGAGCGAGCCCGTGCTGCAGAAGCCCCAGCAGAACCAGAGTGAGGGCCAGGGGGCGGGATGGTAGCCCTGTCCCTCTTGCAAGGGTGGCCAGCAGATGGCTGAGGCTTTGTTCTACTTTCAGCATGGTTGTGGGGTTTGCTGGCTGGAAGGGAGGCTGGCAGGAACCAAGGCTGGCAGGGAGGCAGGCACCAAGCTGGCAGGCAAGCAGGACCAAGGCTGGACAGGAAGGCTGGCAGGCAGGCAGGCACCAAGACTGGCAGGAAGGCTGGCAGGAAGGCTGGCACCAAAGGCTGGCAGGGAGGCAGGCACCAAGGCTGGTAGAAGGCTGGCAGGCAGGCACCAAGGCTGGCAGAGGAAGCGCTGGCAGGAAGCTGGCAGGAAGGCAGAGCGGCAGGCAGGCAGGCACCAAGGTGGCCTGGAAGAGGTGCTGGCAGGGAGACATGGCACCAAGGCTGGCAGGAAGCTGGCAGGCAGGCAGGCACCAAGGCTGGCAGGCAGGCATGAACCAAGGCTTGCAGGCAGGCAGGCACCAAGGCTGGCAGGCAGACTGGCTGGCAGCAAGGCTGGCAGGCAGAACAGCAAGGCTGGCAGGGAGGCTGGCAGGCAGACATGCAGGCAGGACAGGCAAGGCAGTCGATGTGTTCTGGAAGCAGGTCTTTCCTCTGAATGGTGACCTGCTTCCGAGCTGCTTCCGTTATAATCCACAGGGCTGACGCAATGCATCCTCCCCGCATGCGCAATTAACGCTCGGCATCCGCTAGGCTTCCGCTGTGCATCTGCTCTGCATCCGCTGTATCCGTTCTGCATCCACTTTGCTGAGGCCCCCCGGAAGCCCTGCGGATGTGCCATCTGCTCCCATCTGCTTCCATCCCGCTAGGCTTCCATTCTGCATCCGCTTTCCATCCGCCCTGCGTCCTCCCCCGTCCATGTTATCCGCTCCAGTTATGTAAATTTTTGCCCCTTCTGAGAGCGGATAACAACGGATGGAACATTTTGCTCATCCGTTGTGTCCGTTTTGCATCCATTTGGGCAGTGTGACAGGGCCTTTACAATAAACATTTATACACAGGCGAGTATATTTGCCTTCAAGGGAGGGAGGTGTCTAATTATCAAGATGCCTCATAACTTCTCGACAAAGTACTGAAGTACAGTGAAAATGTTTCCACATGGAAATGTATACATTTATCTTCACTTTGAGAGCAACAAGGCAAATGGCTATGAAAAACATGTGGAAAATTTGCTTAGGTCTTATAAAGCACTTGGTGCAAAAATGTCACTGAAAATTAACTTCTTGCACTTGCATTTAGACTACTTTTTTAAACTGTGGAGCAGTGAGTAATGAGCATGGGCTATATTCCACCAGGATATCGCAGGCATGGAGAAACGATACCAAGGGAAATGGTGTCTGTTCGTGCTTGCCAATTACTGCTGGAATCTCCCCAGGGATGATCCTACTGCAGTTCACAAGAGAAAAGCCAAAAAGAGCAGTTGAGATACCAAATAAATATGAAATCTGATCTAATCTTATGTTAGAACTTTTCAGTTTTTCATGCGAAAGGCATGAAAATGTTACATGAAAAACCAATAAATGAATGGAAAGTTATGTTACTGATATCAATAAAAAGATAAATTTGTAATGATTGGTGTGGCACCATTCTCATTGCTTTATCACATTTTGCAGAAAAGGTTTGGAGCATAATTGCATACCCCTTCATAATTTTGAATTTATTCTGATGCAATTTTGACCTGAAGCTCTATCTTGGAATCTGGAGCCAATTAATACTCAGGACTTAATTTTCCTTTATTAATGGCCCAACTTTGGTAAAAGTAAGCTACTTTCATTTCCAACGCTTTCTTCTTGTTAGACCAGTAAAATCAGTGTAGGCTCTTATTAAATACTGGCATAAAAATTATTCATTTATTAATATATTTTTTATCTTGCCTTTATTATTTTTACAAATAACTCCATGCAGTGAATTCTCAATTAAAAAAATGGAGAAACCCTGATGTCACTTGGGAATTGAAGCAACAGCTATCAAGCTATTATTTTCCAAAAATGATCTAAAATAAGACTTGGCATAAATCTCTTCCCAGATGTTGTTTATTTACCAATCAAACTCTATCCTCTTTTCCCTAGTCAACTAAGGTTGTTGTTTTTTTTAAAGGACTACATTTGCCTTATATGGGTTAAAATTTGCAATACATTTATTTCTAAGTATATTTGCTTTGTTCACTTACATTTATTAGATCCATATTTTAGCAATGTCTTCTACTCCCTTAATTAGTAAAAATGGTAACTGGTGAGATCAAGGGAAGTCATCTTTTTCATTTAAGAAATGAACAGTTACAAAGGGCATATTTTACTTTAATGTGTTTACAAGATTAATATTCCACTAGTCTCATTTACATATAATACTAAGCCATATTATGGTATGAAATAAAGTTTCCTTTAAGTTAAACTCACCTCCTAGATTGGTCCATGTGGTTTTCTTGGCAATTGCATATAATGGTTTCTAATTGTCTTCTTCCAGGATAATGATCATTAAATTAATCATTTCATGATCTAACTTATTGTTCAGGGACGTCATTTAAATCTCACTTCCAAAATACTAACCAGTCAAAACTTTGTATAGCTTTTTGAGATTGTTAACTATATGTTGCAACTTTACACTTTAGCTACAAGTTAGAACAATATTGGTTGTGGTAGTGGATGAGTTGCATAAAACTAGTCTGTATGTGTTCTGTTAATCAACTACCAATGGCTTAGTGGTTTTTTAAATCTGCAATGCAGATTAAAACTCTTGTTTCTTATGAGGTATTAAACAAATTGTAGCTTTTAGTCAGAGATGGTATTCAGCAGATTCTGACCAGTTCTGAAGCACTGGTAATAGAAATTTTGAGTAGTTTGGAGAACCGGCAAATACTACCCCTGACCAGAGATTTGACAGTATCCTTCCCCTGCCATTCCCACCAAGTCATGCCCACAGAACCGGTTGTAAAAAAATTTGAATCCCACCGCTGCTTTTAGTGATATTTAAATATAATTTTCATAACCAATTTTTGACCTGCAATAATTCATACATATATCAAATTGGATTTTTAATACTTCACTCTGCTTTATTCAATATGTTCAATGTATAGACTAAGACTAGCAGTGCGAATATTCAGCATGTCACTATTAGATCTGATAATAACAATATACACAGATGCACTTTTTGTGGGATGAATAACAGATTTGTTTTACAGCATGTAGAATATATATACACATACATGTACACACACATATACATATTCTTAAGTTTTCGTGGGTATCTATATGTATGGTATTCAGCTTTGTTCAGGTATTTTCCCACGTCGTTATAGTTGTGCTTTTAAAGTTGTAGCAATGTTTCGGCAGAATCTCATCTGCCATCATCAGGCTTCTCTATTGTGTTCGTCTGTGAGTCAGACTTTCACAGCCGTCTGTTTAAATTTGGTGCTAGCCTACTGCTGTGTTGAATGGTTTTTTCTTCATTCTGATTGGTTTGGGAGTCTTGGTCTGTGTTTATTGGTCTTGGAGTTTGCTGTGTTCTGCTTGATTGGTGTTTTTCTAATATCTTTTGTCTGTTTTGTAGCGTTTTTTTGTCTTGATTGGCTGGCAACATTGTGTTCCTGATTGGAGGCTTTCAGTGCGGCTTGGCTCCAAGTAAATGGATGGCTATCATTTATTAGGAAGCTAGGGTTTCATCTGGGTGCCTGGTTGGGGTGTTTGAGCTGGAGGTATTGGGGTTGTCTGTTTGTGCCCAGGTGGTTTGCTTGGCTTGTGGTGTGGAGATTTTTTTTGTTTGTGAGTGCAGGCTTCAAAATAATTGACAGTCTGGTGGAGTCATCCCTTCTATTCATGCTTTCAGCGTTTTTTTCAATCTCTACGGCTTCTCTGATAATTCTGTTGCTGGGGTTTTCTTTAGTGACTAGGGTTTTTGCCATTGAAGTCGATGCTATGACCTGTGGCTTTCATGTGTTGCACAAGTGAGGAAGTGTGTTGCCAGCTTTTTACTGCGTTTTTGTGTTCATCAGGTGGGTATTATTCTTCTATTGGTCTGTCCGTTGTATGTGGCAGGGCATGATGCGCAGGGGACTTCATATATGCCTTGGTTTTCCAGGTCAATTTTATCTTCGGGGTTTC
>BHFT01052981.1:0-18796 GCA_004320025.1 Laticauda laticaudata | reverse complement strand
TGGTATGGCTATTGCACTCTTCCTCCCTTTGCAGGACCACAAGGCCCTCATCAGAGGGCTCTCCAGGTTGTAGGGGCTGCTCCTCCACACCATTACCAGCAGCAGCACCAGCACAGCATCATCATCATCATCAGCAGCCAGCAGCAGCAAGCACCAGCAGGATCATCATCATCATCAGCAGCATCCAGCACCACAGGACCCTAGGATCAGCAGCAGCAGAGTAAGCACCAGCAGCGCCAGCAGACGCACCAGGAGCCAGCACCAGCAGGACCAGGAGCACCAGCAGGACCAGGAGCACCAGCAGGACCAGGAGCCAGCAGACGAGCAACAGGAGCACGGCGGACCAGCAGGACGAGCAAGACCAAGGGTACGAGCAGGTGAGCAGGACCGCCAGGCAGCAGGATGAGGACCAGCTTCACCAGAGTGAGCACAGCAGAAGCACACCGCCAAAAGCGCACCAGTAGAGTAAGCACGAGCAGAAGCACCACCGCCATAAGCATCGCATCATCAGCTCCTTCAGAAGCAGAAGCAGCAGAAGCCCCAGCCCCAGAGAGCGAGCCCGTGCTACAGAACGCCCAGCCGAAGCAGAGTGAGCCGTCCAGGGGCGGGGGCGAGGGTGGCCCTCTCCCTCTTCCAGGGCTGGCAGAAGATGGCTGAGGCTTCCTCGTCTTCCCCATGGTTGTGAGGTTGCTGGCTGGCAGGCGAGGCTGGCAGGCAGGCTGGCAGGCAGGCTGGAAAGCAGGCTGGCAGGCAGGCTGGTAGCAAGGCGCTGCACGCATGGCAGGCAGCACGCAAGGCTGGCAGCGGAGGCTGGCAGCAGGCTGGCAGGCCAGCAAGCCTGGCAGGCATGCCAGGCGCAAGGCAGGCAGGCTGGCAAGGCAGTAAGCAGTCAATGTGTCTGGCAGCAGTCTTTCCTCTGAATGGTGACCTGCTTGGGAGCCTGTTCCCTTATATCCGCGGGGCTGAAGCAATGCATCCTCCCCGTGATGCGCAGTGAACGCTAGGCATCCGCTAGGCTTCCGCTAGGCTTTCCGCTCTGCCATCCGCTCATCCACTCGCGCCATTCCGCCTGTGCATCCGCTTCACCCGCTCGGCCGTCCACTCATCCGCTCTTTCCCGTTCCGTGTCCGCTTTGCTGAGCTCCCCCGGAAGCCTTGCGGATGTGCCATCCCTCCCCATCTGCTTCCATCCGCTAGGCTTCCATGGAGGCATTCGCCTTCCATTCCGCCCTGCGTCCCTCCCCCCGTCCGTTCCTTTCCGTGTTGTCCGCTCTGTTATGCAATTGCAAATTTTTGCCCCTTTTGAGAGCGGATAACAATGTATGGAACATTTTTCTCGTCTGCTGTGTCCTTTTTACAAATGTTTTGCATCCGTCGGCCAGTGTGACAGGGCCTGGAGTAACTAGGTGACTGAAGTCTCTGCCGTGCAAAATTCTAACTGGAGAGCATGATTGATGACTCTTGGCTATGGATGTGTCACATTAGAGAATATG
This sequence comes from Laticauda laticaudata, assembly GCA_004320025.1. Lineage (NCBI taxonomy): Eukaryota > Metazoa > Chordata > Lepidosauria > Squamata > Elapidae > Laticauda > Laticauda laticaudata. The sequence continues at coordinate 17,304 of BHFT01052981.1, read as the reverse complement.
AATTATGATACACACCGGGAGTGGGGGAAAACCAGAATAAAGGGTGACAATGAATTATGTGACTCAGAGTCAGCTACACTCAGGCAATGCTGGACAGTTTAACTCCCAATAAATTCTTTTTAAGTTTTGGAAGTTTGGTTTGAGACTCATGATTTAAATGGGGAATAATTGCCAGAATCCTGACAACTGGGATGTGGCGGCACCTTCCCGTCTTTCTCCCCTCCCACTTTGCTGGGACTCACAGTGCTTGACCCTGCTCTGCACATGTCCTTCACTCATTGTGTTTACTTTTTGAAGCTGTCCAGACCTCATATTGGGAAGAAGAGTCGGCCATGTGTCCCTGGGCTGTGTGGAGGTGACTATCATTTTGTCCTTCTGTTTATGAGCTGGAACAAAATAATGGCTGCCAGACAAACTGCTTCATTTTGGTGCCTTAACAGCTTCTTTACAGAGTTACAGAAGCTGTCTGAATACTGAAGAAGACTTTTACAGTGCTGTGCAGACCTTGTTAAGACAGTAAATGAATCAAGTTGTCCCAGAGCCATTTCTGGAATTGTGTCATGTTGCTGCACGATCAAGCAATCTGTTCCAGCCCTCTGGAACAGGGGTCTCCAACCTTGGCAACTTTAAGACTTGTGGACTTCAACTCCCAGAATTCCTTAGCCAGCTTGGGAGTTGAAGTCCACAAGTCTTAAAGTTGCCAAGGTTGGAGATATCCTGCTCCGGAAGGCATCGGAGATCTTCAAAAGGTAAGGAGTGTTGAATGCCTGGTGGGGTGGAAATCAGGCCTAAGAAGCTGGGGGAGACAGACCCATGGAAGAGGGGGAAAAGCCTGTGGGAACCCAAGGGGTGGGAAGAAGAGCACAGGGCATCTTGGGGTGCTGAGGGAAGCCTTGGGAGGGCCAGGGCAGGCAAATCTGGTCTGGTGCTAGGCCTCTAAGGGCTTCATCTGTCCCTGAGGTACCCTGTGGTTTGCTTAATAATCTGTGTGTTCATTTAATGATTCATCTGGGAGAGCAGGGATGGGGCACTTCGTAGGTGAACTTCACCTAGCTACAGTTGTGACATGTGGCCATAAATAATCCTTCATGAGCTGAATAACTTCTTTACATCCGTACCTATTTAAGGGACTTTTTCTATGCTCTTTTAAAAATATGTGCTCATTTTTTAAAAAAAACGTTTCATTTCAAATTTTAAGAAAGATGATAAAAAGTAACAGAACCTAATATAAAGTAGAAAAAAGAAAACAAAAAGACAAAGAAACAGATTCTGATTTTCTTTGCAGCAATTATAAGTACAATGATGTTTATCAAATGTTTTATAGTTACCAAGTAACTCTTTTTTTCTATAATTTATTCTTTTTAGTCATCTTGTTCATAACTCACAACTTTCATATTTTTCTGTTTTACATTAAAAATCTATAAGGGGTCTCCAATCAGCAATAAACATAGATATTGTCTTTTCTCCACTCAAAGAAATCAGACTGAGTTTTGATGGCTAAGGAGATGGTAGTGTTAAATGCCTCAGGCTTTTAAGAAGGGCTATGTGAGATCACCTTCCTGTGGCTGATATTCTCCAAATATGGACCACTTCCATTGTCTTTGTTAGAATAACCCTTGAGGAACAAGGATATGCGCATGGAAGCGTTTATGAGAGTAGTTATGAATAATTATTTAGCCACACACAGATACATTACATTGAGTTAAAGTTTACTTTAAGAAATAGCACAGTCCAATAAACGGTCCAGGTCATATATGTTTAACAGTCCAAACAATATCCAATTACAAAGTCTTCTTACCAGTTGCCTTTGTCATTTACAGTACACAAAGATATCAAAGTATAAGCACAGCATAAATACAACAGAGAATCTTAGCAACTGAATGTCAGAGAGCGCAAGCTATGATATCTAGCTCCCTCTTATGGTAATTTGCAATATAATCAGCCAATCGGAATATAGTATAAATCAATACAGTGTTTTTGTCTTAAAACTACAAACATACATTGTTGGTTTATATATTGCCTACCCAACTATTTGGTGTACAGATTCCAAACAGTCTTCATCTGTGCAATATAGAGTGAGAAAGCTACATTGAGAGCCAAAGCAGAATAAGACATGAGGTCATGTATGCACACACGGTGGGAGGGAGAGAGACAGAGAGTTGGAACAGTGCATTACATTAACAAGTAGTTGAATTCTCTAGAACACCTCATTAGGAAAAATGAGTGAAACAAATTAAAAAGGAAGCAGAGGCAGAATTTTAACCTTATTTCCAAGTCTACAAGTTTCCTTTTCTGAGGTGAAAATTTGAAAGAATGCAAGAGAAAGATGTCCTGCATGATTCAAATTTATACCTCTTGCAAATTATCATGGGCCAGTTTCTCTTAGAAGGTCTGCTAAGGGCAGAGGCATGAAAGTGTATTTATTAACTAATGCAAGAATAATTTCACAGCTTCTACAACTGCAGCCTATTCAAGTAGGAGTTGAAATCCAAGGGAGATCAGGAAAGCTCTAACTTGTGTGGACCTGAGATGAGCAGCAAACTTCATTTTATGGCCAAGTACCCTCTGATCAAAAACTTTTGTAATTTAAAATGTAATTATTAATAGTCCATTATCCTGCTTATTTATCAATAACATTGTGACAGGACAATCAAGTGATTTTGTTGCTGTGACTGAGACATATGAAAAAAAACAAGCAAGACAGAAAAACAGAGACAGAATACCCAATATTAATGAACCTGCAACTACACCCAACTTTCTCTGAATAATGGTTCCTTAACTTATTCCCCCTGAGTTTCAATTGCTGCATATCATACCTCACAGAAAGGAAGATTCATAGCTAGGTAATTTTTCTTTCTCGTTTATCTCTAATTCTGTCTATAGCAGGAAAGAGAAGATATCCATTTCTTTAGTTTTGTTTTTTTCTTCTTCTTTTAAAGTCAAATTGCCACCTGTCTAGCAGAAAGAAAAATTTCCCAACGGTTAGAGCAATCAACCAGTGGAAGAGCTTGCCTTCAGAAGTTGTGGGTGCTCCATCATCATTGAAGGCTTTCAAAAAGAGAGTGGACAATCATTTGTCTGAAATGGTATAGGGCAGTGGTGGCTAACCTTTTTGGGCTCCCGTACCAAAAATTGTGCGTGTGCAATTCAGGTGCCAGCACCCAGAAGGCAATGCACACGCCCCCTGCCCCCTGTGCATGTGCACCAGATACCCAACAATCAGCTGCTGGGCATGTGGTGCAGTGGGGCTCTTCTGGGTGACCTCTTGCTTGCTGGCAGAAGTGGCACTTCCAGCACATGTGCCAATTAGTTCGCCATCACGGGTATAGAGTCTTTTGTTTGGGTAGGGCTTTGGACTAGAAGTCCTCCAAGGTCTTTTCCAACTCTTATTGTTATTCTATGAAAGTATGCCTTTAAATGGAGAGTTAAAATATTCCAAGCAGTTGAATTTCACATTCTAATGTCAGGTTGAGATTTCAGAACTCAAATATCAGTCTTCATGGCCAAGTGTTAAAGGGATCCCAAATGTCAGATCTAACATTTACCTAGTTCTGTATTCCATCACTTTCTTATCACTTTGGACAGAGATAAAACAAGTTTTAATTTTCAATAAGCTTCTAAGCAAAATTTACATATTTATTTGCTTGATGTAATAAGGCTGAGGTAGTTTCTCTTACATTTTGACTTTTTAATTCCCCTTTTTAATTTAAATTTTCCCATCATGTAAGTAGATAACACACGTACCTGAGGCTTTGCATTTTTTTAGTTTTTTGGGGTCAATACCATTTATTGTCTGTGAAGCTAAGAAAGCTTATTTCAAATATGCATTGGCAGTTCATTAGATTGTCTTTTTGTCAGGTGATGGCTTCAAGAAAAATAGGAGATGTGTTGTGGTCTAATACTGGAAAGCATTAAGCATCACCCACTGATGTGCTTTTGAATTGTGAGAAAAGATGAGCATTAATAAATGGGGAGGAGGCAAGACATTTAGTTTGTAATTTCTATTACACCAGCATTTGTCACCAGATGATAGACTTTAAATATATCTTATTTTGCAAAAAGGATTTTAAGACTTGCTTAAATCTGACAGCTCAAAGTCTCTTGTGAACTATGAGAATTCAATAAGGACTTTAGTATATTCTCTTAGTAAACTTCTTTTTCAGATAGCCAATGAATGCCAAATGTTTCCAAACAGTATTCTAAAGAATCATATTGAGAGTTCCTTGTGAGGGGTCAATAGGCAAACTTTCCTGAATTTGATAGTATTACGTCCCTGTCATAAACACCCTGCCTACTATTGCTATATCTACAGGACAGATCTGGGTGCAGTTATCTGGCCTTGGAACTGAAATTCCTCAAAAATTCTATTTTTCTTTTTCTATATTCTGCTGATAGAATTGTAGTTCTTTATTAATCTTTTACATAGTAGTTACTTTGTTTTGGGAACTGAATAATAAACAATAATGTTATTAATGATGCAAGAGAATATTTTGTAGCTCAAGGTTGAACTGTGGCTCTTTGGGACTCTATGAGTTTGGTGATTTATTTATTTTTTTTGCAGACAATTCATTATCAAACTAGCACTGCTAGTACTGATGATGTTTCCTAGTTTGGTAATGAAACAGCTGCAAAAAAGGCAACAAACCTCAGAGAACACCAAAGACCTCATAACAACATTATTTGTTGCAAACAAACCACAAGTTTCTCTTTGTTGAAGGAAGATTTATCAGAATTAAATATTCTGGCACATAAATTAAACAAACAATTCTTTATTTCACTTTTGGAATTCAGAATATAATGTAATGTCCACCTGCCTTAAATTTGCCCAGCTTGAGAAACACTGAGGTAATGAGATATCTCTGTCTTCATAAATGATGGTTAAAAGAAGAATTCCTTATGATGGAGAATGTTATTATTCTCATGTTGCATTTGTGTCTTTGACACAAGGTTGGCAGGTTGCAGATATAAACAGTATATCACTCAAGTGATCATAGCACATCTGCATTTCTTTGAACTTATGACACAGGAAGCAAGATGATGTGTATGTTTGTTGGAACCATTGATTTGTATCCATTATATTGTGTGTAAGTGAAAGGAGAACTGCATGCCCTATTTTGCTGCTAGCAATTCTCTAAGCAGATGGAACCATTGCTGCTTCTCATTTGTGCTAAAAGAGGGACAGATTTTAATGCTATAGAATGAAGAAAGCTTTGACTCAGAGATGGGTTTCTTGAGAACCAGAGTTCAGATTAGTAGTGAAGGACTGGGACTTCAAAGACCAGATTTTAATCTACCCTCAGTCACAGAGGGTCACTGGGTGGCTTTGATCACTCAGCCTCCTCACAGGATTATTTTTGTAGCATATAACAGAAGGATTCACCATGTAAGGAGCCTTATAAAAAGATGTGATAAATCTATATGATAATAATAAGTGATGTTAGGATTTGTACCGAACATCTGAAAGGCCATATAGGATTCTCATCCCTGATGTGAGAGAATGAAAAAGAAAAGTTTAAATAGGATGACCAATTATTTGTCATAAGATGATAAAAGCAAAAATAGGCAAGCAGGAGCATTTCTTTCATTCACGCTTCACATTTAGGAAAGAGACTGAGCCGAGATACTGAAACCATATGGTTTATTCAGTGAAATGTTGACAGACAAAAGTAGAACTTAGTTTCAAGAGACAACTAGTGGGTTTTTGCAATTCCCCACTGCTACAGTCAGATGTAAGGAAACTTTGGTGCTAAAGATAAAAAGTTGCACAAATTTATTGAAGAAATAGGACTGTGTGTGTATGTGTGTAGACATGTATGTGTATACACATGATATATACATGGCAGCTGGTGCCATTAAAAGGAATAGAAACTGGATGAGAAAAAAAGGCTTTTTTTCCACTAATTTCTATGGTAAAAAATCTTCTAAAGAAGAAATAACAATATATATTTTCAAAGATGTGAAAACTGGAATTTTTATGTAATTAAAAAAATTACATTTCAATTAAGCAAAAAGAAAAGCTGATAATAAATGACTGTCTAGACTTGATAATATAGACAATACATTTTATATGTTGGCTTCATTCCCCATTGAGGACTTCACGGCATTTTAATTATTCTTACAATATTTCTTGAATAAGAAAAAAAAAATTCTGCCCTTTTCTTTAATTACTGCATTGAGAGTTTGGTCCATTGCAGCCGCAGGCAAGTAGACGGTGGGACAGAGAGCGGGGCTGGAAGTAGTAGCACTGCCATTGGGCCCTGCGCTCACTGCCTCCTGCACGTGGGGAAAAAAAGGACCTCCTCGAAAATAAGCCCAAGTGCTTATTTCGGGGCCCAAAAGAAAATAAGCACTGGGTCTTATTTTCAGGGAAACACAGTAAATTAAGTTAAGGATAAGATAAACGTTTCCCCTGTTTAGTCATATCTCAACTCTGTTTCTTAACTGAGAAAGCCAGTGTTGTCTGAAGACTTTTGCTGTGGTCATGTGGCCAGCATGACTATATATCGAGGTGCATGGAATACTGTTTCCTTTCCCACCAAAGTGCCTGGAATTCTTAATTGACCTTGTTGGCATGCCCTTGTGCCTGAGTTGTGGAAAAGACTATGGCTTGTCTTTCTCCTGTTGCTTTGTGACATCAGGTTAGCATTTTCTGGAGAGGTTGCTTAAAACTGACTCTGAGGACTGTAAACACAGAGTTAGGACCTGGGGAATAACAATAGGGTTGGTTGTGTGAAATAAATATGCTTAACATTGCTCATGTTCTCCCTCTCCCCCCTCTCTCTGTGTACTGGGACAGGACAGAACCCTTCCCCCTTTTAAAATTGCATATAGATTTTGCTACAGTTTGAAAGAGAAATGATGGAGGGCTAGTATATGGCCATTATATTATATGTCCAAATAATGATTTCACATAAAATAGCATGCTCATATTTTCATCCCACCATTAATTTTTCAAATATCAGCAAATGTCCAATTAACAGTAGTTTCTTCCAATGTATCATTATCTTCATTTAGACTTTTCAGATAACTTTTTTTTCCTTTTTGACCAAAATATCCAGGCATTATTTTGGTCTGAGGTGATAACAAATGCTTTTGTAAGGCTGAGTAAAAAGTATTGAATCCTTTTAGTGTGGAATTGACTTCCTCAGAACCAGGGACAGACCATTAATTATCCATTCTAGTTTCACTGAAACCAAGATCTTATTGTGAAATAGATTGTACAATGAAGATGCATGAAACAAGTAATTGAACTGAACAGCACTATCCTCCCATCTCCCTGGTTTAGAAATAGAAATGTTTTTGGTGCTTAATATCTTTTTCATGTAGCTGTGCTCAATCCATGCACTCACTCATAACACATTTATCTCAGGCAACAAAGTTTTGCTGCCTAATGGTTTTGGATTAATAATTATTAGAAGTCTGATTATACTGACTATATACAGTGGTGCTTAAAAGTTGGTGAATCTTTTTGAATTTTCAATATTTCTCCACAAATATGACCTAAAATGTGATCTATTTTCCCAAAAAATCCTAAAACTAGACAAAGAGAACCCAATTAAACAAAGATGTAACGAAAGAACTTACTAAAATAAGTCACAAAAAAGTAAAGTAGAAGTCCCAGAAGAAACCATCTTGGTTGCATAAAGAACTCTCTGATAAACTGAAAGACAAAAATGACAAGTATAAAAAGGTGGAAAGAGGAGCATGTAATTAAGGCAGAACATAAGTATGTAGCTTGAATCGGCAAAGATGAAGTCAGGAAACTATTGGTACAAGCTGGCAAGAATGCAAGAGGCAGTAGGGAGAAAGCAGAACTGCTGAATTCATACTTTGCACCTGTCTTTACACAAAAGGAAAAAAAGTCAGTCCAACCTATCAACAGCAGTAAGTACTGTAAAGGACAGATAGGAATACAAGTCAAAACAGGCAAGAAAATAAGACAACACCTATCCACGCGAGATGAGTTCAAATCACCAGGACCAAATGGATTACATTGAAGAGTTCTGAAGGAGCTGACAGAAGATCCTGGAGCACTGGGGAACTACCAGAGGTTTGGGGAAAAAACTGATGTAGTCTCAACTTCAAAAAAAGTAAAACAAATGGATTCAGGAAATTACAGACTCTGGAAAAGATAATCAAGCAAAGGATATGCGAACCCTTAGAATCAAACAAAGTTACTACTAGAAGATAATATGGGTTTGTCAAAAACAGACCATGCCAGACAAATCTTATTGCATTCTTTGACAAAGTGACCAGGGAAATGTTGTGGATACAGTATACTTGGACTTCAGTAAGACATTTGACAAAGCTGATCAAAACCTACTTCTTGGTAAGATAGAAAAATGTTGAATAAATAGCATCACCACCAGATGGATTTGTAACTGGCTGACCAATCTCATTCAATGTGTATGCTTAATGAAACTACATCTAAACGGAGGGAACCATGCAGTGAGGTTCCTCAAGGTTCAATCTTCCAATCAGTACTATTAATTGTCTTTATAAACAATTTAGATGAGGGGAGAGAAGGTGAAGTAATCAAATTTGTGGATAAGAGCAGTAAGTAAAGGCAAGGTCACACTGGCTGATGGATGCAAAACGTATGCAAAAAGGACACAGCGGACGAGCAAAATTTCAGGGGTGGCTCCATCCGTTTTATCCGCTCTCAAAAAGTGCCCAAATTTGCATAAAACAGAACGGAAAACAACGGAAAGGAAACGGATGTGGGGAGGATGTAGCAGGGATGTAAAGCGGACATTCGTAGGAACCTTGGGATGAAAGCGGATGGAAGAGATGACACATCCGCAGCTTCTGTGGGAATACGAAGCGGACGCATAGTGGAAGAGCAGGATGCGTAGCGATGCATAGCGATGACACGGAGCATCACGGATACCGATAGGATGCATAGCGGATGCAAAGCGTTCACTGTTCATGGGGCGAGGCATGAATTGCGGAGGAAGCTCCGCGGATATACAAGGATGCACGTCGCAAGCAGTCACCATTCAGAGGAAAGACCTGCTTGCCAGAGACATCTGAGAGAACACCTGGGGAAGAAGAGGAACCTGTGCCTACTCCTGTTCAGCGCTGGCAAGAAGGACAGAAGCACCATCCACTCCTGGTGCTTGACTCTGAAGCTGCTGGTGTTTCTGCTGCTGCTGCTCCTGGTGCTGCTGGTGTTGCTGCTGCTGGTGCTGCTCCTACTGGTGCTGCTGGTGCTTCTCCTTCTGGCTGGTGCTTCTCCTGCTGCTGGTGCTTCTGGTGCTTCTCCTGCTGCTGCTGGTGCTGTCTCCTGCTGCTGCTGCTGGGTGGCACAGCCCCAAGGCCTCAAAGCTCTGCTACTGAAGCCCTGAAGCCCTGCCAGAGGAGGAGAGGGCAAGGCAAGGAGGAAGGACGAGTAGGACAGGTACTCTATTTCTGAAGACCATGAGGAGGAGGTGCTGGAATGGTTGAGGGAGAATGAGTACCTGGAGGAAGGGCACAGCGCCTATAGCGCACCAAGAGAAAGCAGGCAACTTTGGAGAGAAAGGTTGGAGAGCCTGGCTACACTTCAGATGTACTCCTTGAATGGTGGAAGCACATGCACACCTGGTATGGCAAGCTGCACCTGAGAAATCTGGGCAGGCCCTGTCAGGCTCACTGACCGGGAGACCTATGTCATGACCAGGTGCAGCTTCTGAAGGTAAGATCCACCACCGAGGAGCAGCCACTCTGTCAACCCTCTCCCTCAGACAGCCCACAGAGACCACTCCTCTTCCAGCCAGGAGACAGCTACTGTGTCAGGCAGTGTCTTTGGAGCCCACAACAGAGACCCCCCAACAGCTGCACTCCCCTGGCAGAGCGTGTGGAGGACACCCTGACGCAGTGGAGCAAGAGAGGGCACTGACACCAGAGACCAACCACCCCACCCCCAGCTCCACCTCCACAGAAAGCAGGCAGAGAGGCAGACCGGAGGGACAGAGCCACACTGTCCTCTTGGAGATCAGAGACACAATCAAAGCCAGCAAAGATCTCTCTCCCAGTGGTCCACTTCGACATACCATCCTCCAACCGCAAGCCCTTCATCACGTACGTGAGCCAGACCCTCATGGACATGCCCGAGGCCCATTACCAGGCGATGAAGGAGAGGACCACAGCTCTCTCCACCACCTCCAGCCCAACTGAACCTGCTGCTACCACTCCCAGGTCTGCTCCTCCACCCCAGGTGATGTCACAACCTTCCACAGATTTCAACAGCCCCTCACCTACCAAGCCTACCACTACCAGGACTTCCACAGCAGAGGCAGCCCTTTCCAGTCCAGGCCGCAGGTTCCTTGGATGCCACAGACGCCACAGACACTCCACCTCACCCAGCTGCAGACCAGACAGCCCCACTACACTCCCTCTTCCTCCACCCCACAGCCAAGCCATCAGAACATCTGTCATCAGTCTTGGGTCGTCACATCCAGGTACTTGATGAAGGGCCTCTCAACCTCACGGGCGAGTCAGCTCTCTTGAGAGCTTCCTGCACACACCATCTCCTGTTGTACTCTCGGGCCAGGCACCCCAATGGCGCCTCAGACCAGCACTCCACAAAAACACCTCCACAGTCCCGGCCCCTTTACATCTGAGCACATGGGCCTCAGAGTGACTGAGAATAGTGCCAGAGACTGAGTTTTACCAGTTCACTTTATCTTTGCTTAAGACACTTTACTTGGTCATTTTGCTTTTTGATAAAGTCATACATGTTGTTATTAATAAAGGTTATCTTTGCTTCAGACATTGGTTCATTTTTTTTTAACTTAATAAAGTGTTGGTGAAAACTTTGAAAAAGGGTTAAGCCTTTGCATGCTTGTGGGATTGGTAAGGATAGCTGTGGGATGGATAGCTGTGATGGAAAGATACTGTGGGATAGGGTAAGGATAGCTGTGGATGGTAAGGATAGTTGTGGGATGGGTAAGGATAGTTGTGGGATAGATAAACCTCCAGGCAAGCATAGTGGGACTGTATGGTCCACCCTCCCAGCTGTCACACATATGGCCCTTTATTATCAATAACAATTTATTCATTGATCAACACATTTCAAAATAAATAAAACTCTTTATTAATGGCCTATTCATTGTAGGACCACTCAACATACATGGCACAATCTCATCAGTGTGATGAGACAGGCTCAAGGAAGCATCCATTAAGCATCTACATCCTGTCTTGCCACTCCACTGCTCCAGCTGGGGAGTTGCACCAGTGTTTCAGGAGGTTGCGCTGCTTCTTCCCTTCATGTGAAGCTCTGTTGGGGCCTTGTACATCCACAGTGTCTATCAGGTTTAGTCCTTGCCTCCATTCACCAGGCTCCATGTCCCCCTTGCCTTGTTGATGGTCCACAAACCTGTTCTGCAACACTGTGTAGCGCGGTGCACATGAGATTGTGCAGGATGCAGCAAGCTTCTCACGATGCTCCTCACAGTCTGTGGGCGATGCTGCATGGTGGTGAGAAGTACCTGGAACCTGTTGGCCACAGGTTCCACATGAAGTAGGGCACATTTGTGTGTCGTTGGGTAGGGTGTCTGGATCTGGGAAACCCATGATGAGGTTGCGTTCCAGCCATCCTTGAGGTCACTGGAGTTGTATATCTGGGCATCTGAAGCTGACCGTTGCCTGAAGCATTGATGTACTTGAACTTGTAGTCAGCATCCACATGGAAAGAGGATGATACTGAAGAAGCCCTTGTAGTTGAAATAAGTGGACCCTGAGTTGGCTGGAGCTTTGCAGGCCACGTGCTTCCCATCTATGGCTCCAACGGTGTGGGGAAAGTTCCACCTCTGATACCACTGTTCTGCAACTTTCCTCCAGCCTTCTTCAGTGGTGGGACACTGGAGGAGCTCCTCCACGTATTCTTCGATGATGGCCTGCACCACTTCTCTGACCACAATGCTGATAGTGTTTGTGTGACACCCTCCAGGCATACTACATGTTTCTGTATGTGGTCCCAGAGCCAGGTGACACAGAGTCAGTGCCATCCTTCAGTCCAGGGTCCAGGCTGGGATGGAGTTGGTGTTGCCTTGGTCAACCTGGGTCTCAGACACTCCACAACTTCGTCAAACATGGCTGGTGGCATCCTCATGAAGTGCTGGAATGCACGATGTCTTCATTCTCTCTAGCTCACCATCAGCTTGTCATAGAGTCCAAACTCCACTCTTCTCCCGATCCATCTTTCGGACCCAGACAGCTCTTGGATGTCTCCTTCTTCTCTCTTGCATAGAAAAGGTGAAACAGTCTGAAGAGGCTTGGTTCTGGTGTTGAATGATGGCGGGCTACCAAAAGGAGTGTGTGATGATCCATGGTGGAGATCAATGGATTGAATGTGAAGACCCATATGGTCAACCAAGGCTGAAGAGGTCTGCACACCACGTCTGCTGGACTGATAGTGAGATCCAGGTGATTTCCTCCCCCTTTTTATAGAAAATGTCGGTTTTCCACTCGGTGTCCTTCCACATACTCTAGGCATCCTCCAGACATCCTAAATATCTGAGATACGTCCCATATACAAACGTTTTGTTCATTTTAATGCTTTATATCTGATCTTTTGGGAAAGGCATTGCGTGGGGTGGCTCAGATTCACCTGCCCCAAGGAAAGAAGCATTTGAAGGCAGCTCTCTGGGTTTCCCTGTTTCCAAAGGTCATAGAACCCCAGAGCCAAGATTGACCACAATGATGCCATCAAAGCTGCTCGTTTCTTGTGAGCATCACAGCCGTGGCATGCCAAAACAGGCAAAGCTTTAATCTTGACTATTTTGACCCAATCCGTAGATGCCCCTGACTGTAGGTACCTCCTTTTTTACATAAAGAAGACCAAGATCTGGAAAAAAAATATGTACTCACAGTATATGGAAAATATGTACTCACAATATATTAATTTACATTAAGTACACGGTTATTTTTAGATGAAAAAAATATGAGTTTTAGTGAATTCCAGAGGTGGTATTCAGCAGGTTCTGACCAGTTCTGGAGAACTGAAGCAGAAATTTTGAGTAGTTCAGAGAACTGGTGGTAACCTTCGTCCAGGAGTGGGGAGAGAATGGAGATTTTGCAGTAACCTTCCCCTGCCACACCCACCAAACCATGCCCACAGAACTGATAGTAAAAAAATTTGAATCCCACCACTGTTGAATTCCATTTAGGATTGCTGCCTTTCCTGTTCAGAGGAAATAAGTGCTAGGTTTATTTGAAACTTTAGTAATGTACACGTTTATCTTCAATTTTAGTAAGTCAACATAAATTGGCATTGAATGAATGTCATTGTATATGTATTTGAAAGGGCAGAAAGACAGCAGAGTTCCACCAAAGTATAGAGAAATAAAAGTTGATTTACAAATTCATTTGTTATTAGTTTTCAAAAGTGCATGCTTACAGTACCCATACTATTATCTTTTTACTATTATTATTCATATTATCTTACAATTTTAAGTTCAAACTCAGTGAAACTCTGTGAACATTTTGAGGAAATGAATGTTGAATGGAACTGGGAGAAAGTTGTCAAGGGATTTGACGAGTTGGTTTTTTTTTCGGGGATAAACTTTGTTTCAGATTTCAGAAAAAAAGGTTTTCTCTGGCTGATAAGTAGTGAGTCTTCTGTTTCAACAAGGCTTGGCAGCATTAGACTGTAACCCAGGATTTGTCAATCTGGCTTATAATAGTGAGAAATTTTCATTCCATTGTGTCTGTCTTTCATTACATTTCTCCTGCATAAAAATGATTAACACTTCAAAGTTTCATGCATTTCTGATCTGATGGAGTGAGCTAAGCTTCAAAATGCATATTGTTTTGTGCCTATTTGCCAGATGAATATAACTTGCACCTAGATTGCTATGTAAATAGTGCACACCTTTAATCCTTTGATCCTTCAGAAAATAAAAAGGATTAGGATCACCTTTTTATTAGATTAAATTAAAAATTTCATCAAGCTTCACATTCAGGAGATTATTCAGCTGTTTAGGAATCTTGGAATTTTTTGAAATCTTATTAGATATTAGACTAAGAAACAAAACAGTACAGGAATATATCATGTACTTTAAAATAATTTCTCAATTCATGCAAAGTAACCCAAGGCCAAATACTGGATTTGATAAAGAATGAATCCATAAACTGGATTTGAAGAATGTGGCAAATCTGATAGATTTGGTTGCTTGTTAGGATATGTCTTAATTTTAAACCACAGAACCACTTTTTTATAGAAATTATCAAAATGCTGGGCATTAGAACTTTAGAACTGAAGTGTGTGATTCAGCAGTAAATTCTAAGTTCAATAGGACACACTCCCATATAAGTACATAATTTCATCTTGACCTTTGCTATCTACTATGAACCTTCTCTCGGGCTTCAATACTTGGGACTTCAAACAACACATTAACATTCAGAAGAATACAGGCAAACCAGATTCACAATAGAACCTAATAAAAAGTTTCAGTTGGACTGTTTTGGGCTTCAAAAGTGTTAAACTGAGTGTCCTTCTGAAAATGAAAAGCTTGCCAGTGGTGAAAACAATGAAAGATATGTACTGAGAGAAATCTAAAACTTCAAAGGCTGGGAAAAGCACTAAGAGAAAACCGTTGCTTTCCTGGGCTAGGTGAATTCTCAGAGAACCATTTGCCTCCAAGTTCAATTGTGCTGTTATTTTCTTTGATATTTTTTCAGAATTGCTAAGACGGTTAGGTTGAATTTCCATAAATTCTGCAAACACACTAGAAAGCAAGGAGTAGACCATTTTATGACATCCAGGAAACTGATAGAGGATTCTCCATAAACTGATGTTATTATTATCCAGCAAAATAAGGTTACTTTTATCTATTTTTAAGAGTATGTTTAATATTTAGGTGTCTTTCATTAACTGAAATATTACTCTCAGGTATTACTCTCAGACACGAAATCTAGAAAACACAAGGTTAAAAGATTGAAGGGAATTCAACTCTTTTTATCCTGAACAGCTAATATTTGGTCAACAGCCATAGAAAGCCTAATTTCATGTGAAATAGGGCAACCCTATAACTTCACTTTATTATGTAAGCCTGCCATTAAATTTTGTGCAAAGGGCATAAAAGAGCCATAATTATTTTTATATTATAATGTTCAGAGTGTTGCATTGAGAATTGTGCCGTGATTATTATTTTTTTGCAATCTTGTGCAATTGTAATGTATACATTCATGTCAACATTCTGTTGTATACCAAATATGCTTTGTTGCACATTTTGGCAAGATGTAAAGATGCTTACATGAAAAACGAACAGCCATTTATTTCAGATTGTTAAATATAAGAAATCAAAGACAATCTTATCTGCAGTGACGTGATGGTTAGAATGCAGTACTGCAGACTACTTCTGCTGACTGCTGGCTGCCTGCAATTTGGCAGTTTGAATCTCACCAGGCTTAAAGTTGACTCAGCCTTCCATTCTTCCAAGGTTGGTAAAATGAGAAGCCAGATTGTTGGGGGCAAGAGGTTGAGTCTGTAAACCATGGGCTGTGAAGCACTGTGAAGTGGTATATAAATCTAAATGCTATTGCTATCTTTAATAAATTTCCACTTTTAATTTTAAGATTTCTTGCTTCAAAACATAGTTAAGAGTCAGGAATCAATTACTATGGCAATTTGATGCTCACTTAATGTTAAGTGACTCTTCAATACTTGACCAGTAATTGATAATGAAATCCAGAAATAGTTGAAGCTTTAAGAATGCACCTGTCTGAGTGTTTCAAAGCCACAAACTCGTATTCTATGTAGTATGATAAAATATTTGCATTGAAAATGGTATGTTTGCATTGATCTAACAAGTAATTAATTATCCATACCAAAGATAAAGATAGTAACATTACTTTCATTATCCCCTACATTGCCTAAAATACAAGTTTCCTTTCTTATTTTAAGAATGATAACAAGGAGCAATGCTAATATACCATGGATATAAATAAAGAATTCTTGAGACACATGACATTTGCAGCTAAATCAAATATACTTTTCTGATACTGCTTGAACTTGCAGCCTTCATATGTCAGGACCAGCATAGTACTGGGTAAGAGCTCAGATGTTATTGTTAATCTTTGTAATTACTTATGGAATTCACTAAGAATCTGTAGACATCAGCAATCTTGCCCAATATCCTATTGAAAAGATTAAGGTCAGAGATTTTTGACAGCTTGTGTGCATTGATTGGTGCAGCCTATCTACTTTGTCTCTCCAAGATTGCCCTCAAGAGTGGAGACATACCTGAGTAGGAACATAACATTAAAGTTGTGCTATCTGTCTGACAGCACAAGGCTGTTCACATGCTTTGAATCAGGGCCATACCACACCAGTAATAGTAACTCAAGTTTCCTTTGAGTGGAACACTGACTTCTTGGATATGGTCCATGTATTTTTGTTGGCAACAAGAGGATATTAGTTTGCCATTGTCATTTTTTGAGACCATTCTTCCTGTGAATTTGTTGTTAGCTATCAATTTTCCCCTTGCTATTTGAGGAAAACAAATGAAATAAGGGACATTTGGATTTAAATGTAGAGCGTGAGTGATTTTACTGTGGATTATTTCCAAATAAACATTTACCAAATTTTCTCAAGAAGGTCTTAGAAACTAGTTATTAGAAATCTGAGCAGAAATGAGATGAGCACATAGATAAGGAAGGAACGAGGGGAAATGGTTACGCTTCTGGTAACAGAGAGAAGGTATACCAATTAGAAAATGGACTATATCTTATTAAGATCTATTTATTTAGTTAGAATTTTAGACTTATACAAACACTAACAGAGTATAAAAGGGTGTTGTGCCCCTTGCATGAAGCCACCTGCATTGTATGCCTTGTGTGTTAAATAAAATTTTTGAGCACTGCAATACAGTGTCTAGTATTTGACTGAGTTAAGCCCCTGTCCCACTGCACCAATGGATGCAAAGAGGATGTAAAATGTTAAAAAAAGCTTGCCATCTGTTATGCTATGCATCCAATTGTGTACTTAGCACTGCCATACGTGTTTCCCTGAATGGCTATCAAGTTCAGGCTGAGCATCCATCCATCGTTATTTCATCCGCGTGCAGAAGTTTGAGCTGCACGCGGAAACACCTTTGTCTTTGGACGGATCGAACTTTTCCGCCGCGTACGATGGTACATCCGCAGTATATATGGGCAACAGGAACGTTCTAGACATTAGTCCGTTATCATCCAATTAACGTCCTCGTTGGAAAAATCCTCCCTTTTTTTTTTCCGGCATCCTTCCCCTTTGGGGGCCCCACCCCCCCTCATACTCACATCCGTACAGCTGAAAACCAGAAAGAGGGAGGAACGAAGTAA